>PITA01011050.1:0-68629 GCA_004023965.1 Spilogale gracilis
AAGAGATTATGCTGAGTGAAATAAGCCAAGAAGAGAAAGTCAAGTATCGCATGGTTTCACTTACTTGCGGTGCATGAGGGGTAAACTGGAGGACAGTGGGAGAAGGAAAGTAAATGGGAACTAGGGTAATCTAGGGAGGGAAATGAAACAACAGAGACTTTGGACACAGAAACAAACTGAGGGACTTGGAGGGAGGGGGATGGAGGGATGGGAGAGCCTAGTGGTGGGTACTGGGGACACCTAAAGCGTGGAGCACTGGGTGTGGGGAATGGGGAATGAACCTTGGAACACTGGGAAAAAAAATTTAGTAACAATAAAACAATAAAAATGAAAAAAAATTAAACAGAAAAAATAAATAAATAAAATAAAATACATGATTTTTTTTCAAAAAAAAGAAATGTAAAGCTTATGAGAAATTGATCAAATAGAGAATTTTAAATTAAGGGGGAAAATTAAGATATTTATAATTCTGTTGCATTAAAACTAATTTACAAAACATGAAAGAGAAATAAATATAATAGAGAATATTTTATTTTTTCAACTGCCCACTTTCTTATGTTCCTAATATATTCTCCAGAGAACTAGTCCCAACAGTCAGTAAAATCCTATAAAAAACATCATATATTATAATTAAAAGTATGTCAGGTTTTTATACTGGCATTTTAAAAAGTCACTTTTTTAAACTCACCATTAATATTTTAAATGTGGGCAGAAAGGTAGAAGAAATAACACAGATTACAGAATTACACAGGTCTCTGCATTTAAATTCTACCTTAACACACTTAGTAAAAGGTAGAAATTAGGAATGTTTCTGAACCTTTGTCAAAATCAAATGACCAAGAGTATACTGTCAACATAAGTTTGTTGTACAAAGTAAATGAGATTTTGTATATAGTAGTTCTTAGAATTAGCTATTGAAAATAAATCATTGAGGAAGTAATTTTATCATTTCTAAATGTTCAGTTACTGAGGACAGATAGAGATTCGTAATATTTTCTTCTGCTTGAAGGGTCATTATTAGGAAAATTATCCATATAATAGCAATCTTCTACTGACAGTCTATTTTTCAGATCCTCAAATGATGATAAACAAGAATAACTTCATATGAATACAAAGATTATATTGATAATGTCACACTTAAAACTTAATGCTTCATATATTTGAAGCACAATATGCTGTTGTGGCCTCTGTTTATAACACTGATACACCTGGTCCAATTAGCAACAATAACACTATTTTGTATGTATGAGATTTGTTCATTTTGGACATCTACTAAGATCAGTTAAATAGGTTGTAATTTATATATGCCAAATATTTACTGAAAGCCTACTAGAAGTAACAATATACCTAAAGTTAGAAATGTAAAGTTCCTGAGGTACCTGGATGGCTTAGTCCATTAAGCACCAGACCCTTGATTTTGGCTCAGGTCATGATCTCAGGGTAGTGAGATAAAGCCTCATATTGGGCTCTATGCTGGGTGCTGAGTCTGCTTAAGATTCTGTCTCCCTCTGCCCCTCCACCCATCCTCCCACTCTCTTAAAAAACAAAAGTTTAGGGGCACCTGGGTGGCTCAGTTGGTTGAGCAACTGCCTTCGGCTCAGGTCTTGATCCTGGAGATCCAGGATCAAGCCCCACATGGGGCTTCCTGCTCTGTGGGAAGCCTGCTTCTCCCTCTCTCACTCCTCCTGCTTGTGTGCCCTCTCTTGCTGTGTTTCTCTCTGTCAAATAAATAAAATCTTTAAAAAACAAAACAAAACAAAAAAGTTTACTTATAAATTGGGAGAGTTAATCTATTACATTAGAATAAATAAACTCATGAATTTATACTTGTAGCTCTGAATATTTGCTAAAAATGCTTCAGACATGTATCAATTTCTAAGTAAGCTCTGACATGAGCTTTTTTTTTTTTTAAGATTTTATATATATATATATATATATATATATATATAAATTGATTAGCTATGGTGATTATCGTGTGATTTTTGATAAAATTCTTACCAAAAAAAACAACAAATTGATCAGTATAGTTTACTGCATTGCTTTAAATCCACATTTGATTTCAGTTGACACCATTTAAAAAAAAATTGTTCTCCTTATAAAAACAGCTTGTATTTATTACCTTTTAAAAATCATATTTAGTTTTATGTCTCTTCACTTCTCAATTCATAGTAGAACAAATATTAATACTTATAATAATATTTTAACTGGCTTTAAAACATGCATAAATTACCAAGTTCTTAAAGATTTATTTTCAGTATTTTCCTGTTATAGAAGTAAATTAAATTGTACTTTCTAAAACACATTACAGACTTCTATTTATGGCTTGATTCTTTTCCTCATTTGATTCATCATTTTGAATGTTTGTATTAGCATAAAAGGCATTTACCATACATGATATTAACGTAAATGCCACTTATATGAATATCTTATTCCCCTCCCTGTGTCATATCACTGTTATTTCACAGAACCGGCATAGTCCCATGTCTCCAAAGTTCCTACACAGGTCAGCCTTGTTTCACATCATGGGGAAGGTCGTCCCATGTTTCTGCTGAGTCCTGTGGGAGTCCCTCTGGTACCAAGCATGTTGGAATGCTTTGTTGTGTCTTAGTCTAACCTAATGCTTCATCTCATTTAATGAATATGATTTTTACAGAAATAGATATAATGCTGAAAAAAGGTAAAGTGTACTAGAGATTTTAGTTGACACTCCTGGATTTGAATGGGCATCTCTCTGATTTCAAAGACTGTTTCTCCCTAGGAACATCATCTTCCTTCCAAGGCCTCTGTAGTTTCAAGTCTGAACTGATCCTGTAAAGTTTCTCACTGAAACCCACTGTGTTTCTCTTCCACTACCATGCTTTAATTTCCCTATTGGCCATAATTCAACCCTAAGGGATTTCTTTCCATTTTTTTTTTCTTTTGAAGATGTCACTTTTCTTCAACTATAAGCCTTCACATTTGATATACCTGGAGTCTAGCATTTACCACCAAGACCATCCTTCTATTCCAGTAATGTGCTAAACTAATCCCTAATAATGCTTTAGATTTCATCTATCAAAATAACAAGAGCAGGTACTTTGTACTTCCTGGCTTTCCTAGACTAGACCAGGTTTGCTCCAAAGGCATTATACTCATTCCACTTGCAATTCCCTTTTTGTAACATTCATTCTATAAGTATGTTGTTTATTACTTATTTTCCCAGATTAACTTGGAAGCTCTGTGAGGTAGGGGTTATATTCATAATGATCAGCATGGTACACAGGTTCTTAATACAGAAGCTGGCACAAAAGAGACGTGCAAAAGATTTGCATCAGCACTGAATGCATATATATATGCAACAGATATATATATATATCTGTTATGTTCACTTATATAATAACATATAGGATGAGAAAAAATGGAGATAGAGAAGGAGGGAATATATATTATATAATATCATATATATATATATATATATATATGAAAGGAGAGAGAGAAGAGTCCAGCGTTCTGACCAGCGTTCTAAATTTTCAGGTCTATGGAAAATCTGCCAGAATTGTGTCCACAGCTTACCTATCCCATTTGATATCATCTGAATCTCAGTAATTATCCACCTGAAGAGGAATCCCAACAAAATGTTTATAAGGCACAATATAACTATGTCAATGATTATGAAAAGCACACACTATGTGTTATGTACTGTATTATTTTTCAAATTAATCATGCCAAGTAAATTCCATTTTTTTGCTGTAGGTTTTTGTTTTAATTATTCTTTTTTTTATATTTTATTCCATTTTCCTCATTACCATCCAAGAAAACACAACCTTAAGATAAAATCTTAATGCCTATTTAAAGATAAAAGTTAATAAGGTGTAGAAAGCACAATTAAAGTAGTAAAAGCATGATACAAATAAGAGGGATTTTTTTGTGAAAATGTTCTATTTGCTCTTTAAATTCCTTGAAACATTGGCCTTTATAAATTTATGCTTCACTAGGAAAAATAGGTTCTCTGAGGTTTGGTATTAAGTATTAGATTTTTTATCTAAGTTTATGGAATATTAATATCTCACTCTAATAAGACTAAGGATATGGTAAAATTTCCTAAATTTCTCTCTTTTTTGGGGGGGGATTTTCCAATTTTATTATTTGGAAGAATTTGTTTAACATTGGTCTTAAATGTCTGGAAGAATTTCTTGTGAAACATGACCTTAAAAATAGATGTATATACGTGCATGCACGTGCAAGTAGGTTCTTAATTACAGATCCAATGCAAGTTTTACCAAGAAAAACGGATAACAGAAATTATCAATATCAGAATATCAGAACAAAGAACATCAACCTACATATAGAAGTATATTATGACTGATGTATACCAATAAACTTAACATTTTGAAATTAGGAACAAATCCTAAATTTCTCTTTAAATAATATTTTCCGCTTTATCGCTGATTTAACCTGAAATATCTGTTTGGACCTCCTGTATTATCACATTCTTTTCAGCCTCTGCTTTATTGAATATGTACAACAATAACTAAATTTTTGGTATTACTCAATCCTAAAATGAGACTTGGAATCTCCAAGAAAGATAAGTTTTGAAATAATATAAAGAATTTTAAAGACTGCTTTGAGAAATTAAAAATTTGGCAACAGGTTAACTCAGTAGACTCTAGAATCTCATATTCTTTTATGCTACAACAATTTGAAGTCACTAAATTTAAAAATTCAAATTCAGTCATGCCCTTTGGTTCTTTAATGACAACGTAATTTTGTACCTATTTTATGTTTATCATTCGCTACTAATTAGAAGCAAGCCAGATTCAATAAATGTTCTTCCTCCACCTCATCCTTTTCAACCTCTTCTTCCCCCTCCTATTCCTTTCCTCTCTTTCCTCTCTTCTTTCTCCTTTTTTTTTTAAGAAAAAAATACTATGTGTAGATTTACAAGAGGATTGGATCTTGTATAGGCATTCTTCCTGTAGAATACAGTTTCTTTAAAAATGAATTTCATTCATTTGACTTTAAAATTTGATAAATATTATAAAACCACTACCATTTATAAAATATGAGACTTGCATATATTTATTGAAAGCCATGGAAATTAAGGTATTTACTTTTATAGATACAATGAACCTATTATAATGTTAAAATGAAATTCGCATGCTTCTGCTATAAGAGACGACTATGTTATGTGGTGTATGTCATTTGGTATTTATTACTGTCATAAGGACAACTTACTAGATTTGTTTTCTTAGCTTGAAAAAAATTCCTTGGAATTTTAGTACAAGTTCTGATGATTTGTATCTGATGAAATATTTTTTATTTCACCACTTTACAAAAAAGGGGTTTGAACCAAACTTTCTGAAAATGTCTGATATGTTCTTTTATGTAATAACATATATTATAGGACGAGAAAAAATGGAGAGAGAAAAGGAAGGAAAGAGAGAGGAAGCCATTTCTCTAGTTCTTAAAGCAACGAGTTATTTGCCCCCTTTAACTGACAGTTATATATATAATATATAACACAGATATCATACATGCAAAATATATGTATATGAAAATTCTCTAGTGCTCATTTAATGGGATTATTACTAAAATTCAATGTCCCAGTAAACAGGAAGTAAAATTCTCAAAATAATTAAACTACTGAAAACCACCTAATGGCCACAAAGTATTTTGATGACAGACAAAAATATGGGACTATGTGTCTTTTCCAATCAATTACTTAAATTGTTTTCCTTTAGCTGTTATTTTGGGATCTCATTTCTCAATGGTGAAGTAAGTTTTGTTGCTTCCTTATTTTAATTTTAATTTTTTAGATTTTATGTATTTTTTTGAGAGAAAGAGAGACAGAGAGAAAGCATGAGAGGGGCAGAGGGAGAGGGACAAGCAGATTCCACTGAGCACAGAGCACAGAGCCCAAGGTGGAGCTTGATCCAAAGATCTTGAGATCATGACCTGAGCCCAAACCAGGAATTGGAGGCTCAACGGACTGAGCCACCCAGGTACCCCTTGCTGCTTCCTTCTAAATTCTTTAATAATAAAGTTCTTTAATAGAGATCAAACACATGACCACAGTCTATCGTTATTAGCTATATATATTGTTGATTAGGGCACCTGGGTGGCTCAGTCAGTTAACAGTCTGCCTCTGGCTCAGGTCCTGGGGTGCAGCACCCTCCATCTAGCTCCTTGCTCAGCAGTCTGCTTCTCCCTGTCTCCCTCTCCCCTAAAACCCCACTCATCGTCTCTCTCTCAATAAATAAAGGTATATATATATATAATTATGTCACTCATCAGACACAATTGTATGGCAGTTATATTATTTGTCTTGTGTACCACATAAAACAAGCTGAAGAATACAAATATTCATGAATTTTTTCCACAAACTATAGAAAAGTAAGAATAAAACCTTCAAATGTATGTGTTCAATTTTTAAATGAATCATTCACTTCCTTCTGAAGGGCCAAATTTGTAATCACCATTAAGTTTGTAAAATATAACTGCCACTTATGTACAGTTGACCATTTGCCTGGCTTCCATATGAGATTCTAAGTACCTTAAAAGAAACTTTCTTCTTCATAATGTTGCTCTCAGCCAGTATGTGACTAGCATATTACCTTTTCTTTGCTTAAAATTGAAATGCAGTTGTCAGTATATCCAACACATTATTTGGCCTGTGTTTTGTAAGTGCTTTAAATCCCCTTTTCATTTCATATGAAGTCTGGCCCATAATGCACAAGAGGTAAAGGATTTAAAGATGAATAATAAGCAGAAGCAGCAACCACAGACTGAAAATAGGAGATGTTCTTTAGATTTTTCCCTTAATATTAAATCTTTATATAGAAAGCATGTGAGTTTCATTGGTATTATACAGTTTACAATATTCAGATCATGCCATGGTATGATACAAGGTGTGTATTATATAGAGAGGAAGAATTGTATACCTTTGTTGTTATCCATTCCTCCTACTGCATACAGAGTTCCAACAGTAGATTTTCTAGGTTTAGTTCTTGGACTTTGCATTAAAGTTCTTCTTTCTGGCAACAGATGATATTTCATTGCTTCCAGAATCAGCTTCTGACATTCCAGATCATTCTTAAATAATGCATGGTTTTCTAGATCAGCCAATATCTGTAAATAATACATAATCACTCTCAATAATGTTTTTATAGGAATGAATATATGACACCGGTAATTAAAATTAGAAGCTTAATGCCCAAGATATTACCATATATTGAGAGGGATGCAGAATGTAATAATTAATTACATTCATGAATAAAAATAAATATGAGTAAAATGGAACACTTCCATGAGAAACAGAATGGATTTTATTTTCTATTCAATACTATTTATTGTCATTTTATTATGTTGAGTATAAAGGAACTTCTAGAAATCACATTTTCCATTCCCTTTCCTCTTATAAAACCTGTTTATAAATTGAATATAGTTGATCATGTTGGCCATAAACCTGTCTAGCAAAGGAAATGAAAAAATAGCCTCTAACAAATTCATTGTAACAGTCTTCATAAATATTTATATATTTATTTTAAGATATTTCAGGTATAGTTTAAACCCCTTTTAAATTAAAAAAAATCAATAAAAATGAAAACAATTATTCTTATTTCTTTAAGGATGCAAGCAGATGGAAAGTAGTATAGTAGACAAGGTAACGTTTCAAATAGTGAAATTAAAAACTTTTATACCAAAAATCCAGCACCGGAAGGAGGAGTAAAGTAAGATCAGCTGTTTGAGGCTGTAGTATGTCTATGTTTTGCTACACCAGGGTTTCATCCCCCCAAAATCTTCCATGTACTTTTCTTTGAGCACATCTAAAACATCTTTTCTTTTCCTTCTCCTCCTCTGTTTCTCTTTAGACTATCTTTTTTTCTGGATTCTTTCAGGATCACTTTCTCTTTCTTAAGGAATGAATGTTACATTTCAAGTGACAGTTAAATCTGTCACATAGATTTAGAAAATTAAGAAACTGAAAATTTAATATTAATACACTAACCTTTTCATCCACATTGATAAGAAACTTTACCACATCTGTACACAAATATATATTGAGTGAATAAGTTAATATATGATAGCAGCATACAACTAAATAGTTAATTTTCACATTTTTATCTTAATTAAGTAAATTTATTCAGTCTTTGTAACACATACATTGTTGAAGTTATCAAGAAGAACATAAAAACCCATAAGATAATGTATGGAATATGTGAGAAAGAAAAAGATTTCTGAGGCTGAATAAGAAATGTAATGTATTAGAGCTACCAGAATACTTTGGAATATAGAAGGGAAGATGTTCAATTAAATTCTTGGCTGCATGCACTTTTTATATGCTGAAATCTTAGTTGCCTTCCTTCCCACTTTCATTCTGAACACTAAGAAAAATATTTTTTTTAATGGTAGGAAACAGGATAGGAGATCTCTAACAGACTTTTTTTAAGGACTACTTTTTTATTCTTTCAGTAATTAAAAAAATTAAACAACAAAAAATATTTCTAAGGAGATCCTAGTGCTCCTTATAAAGTAAAAGAAAAAAAAATTAATATGACTTTTGGTCATCTGGTATAATTGATCATTCAAAGTGTAAATTGCTCTACATCTAAGCCTTTTCCTCTCCTTAAAATGAAAACAATTAGGTTTTCTAGTGATAAATATATATGTGGCTGAACTTAGGTCCCATCAGTTCTTTTTTCTCTTCTTATCTCCCTTTTCATTTTTTTGGAGAAACTTTGGGATTAGTTGATCATAAGAAACTGTCCTTTGGGAGCGCCTGGGTGGCTCAGTTGTTATGAGTCTGCCTTCGGTTCAGATCATGATCCCAGGGTCCTGGGATAGAGCCCCACATCAGGATCCCTGCTCAGTGGGAAGCCTGCTTCTCCCTCTGGCACTCCCCTGCATGTGTTCTCTCTCTAGCTGTCTCATTCTCTCTACCAAATAAATAAATACAATCTTAAAAGGAAAAAAAAAGAATGGAAGAAATGGACCTTTTTTTTAAAAAAAAAAAAAAGATTTTATTTATTTGACAGAGAGAAACACAGCCAGAGAGGGAACATAAGCAGGGAGAGTGAGAGAGGGAGAAGCATGCCTCCTGCCAAGCAGGGAGCCCGATGTGGGACTCGATCCTAGGTCTTCAGGATCATGACCTGAGCCGAAAGCAGTGTTAAAGTCCAATGTCGATCGCCTCTCAAAGAGAAACCGAGGGTGTTCTGGATAATGCAAATCACACAGCGAGGTTTATTTCCAGCTAGCAGGGGTCCAAGCATCCTCCCGGCGCAGCGGGTTTCAGCAAGAATCCCGAATGCAAGGGTCTAGGGGTTTATATGCATTTCAAACAGCAAGCATGAGTCACACAGTAATTTTCCGCAGTTCTTGCAGTTTCCCACAGTTCACAAGTCAACTGCCCATAACCTGGTTAGGTAGGATAAAATTCCAAGAACGGAAGCAAGATGTATTGCCCTAATCCTGTTTGTCGCCATAAGCCTGACACAGGCCTTGTAAAGGCCTAAACACCAGGGGGTTATAGATAAGTAGAGGCCTAAGTCACCAGGGGGGTTACAGAACCTGTCATGGCTGCCCTTAGGCTAAGTAGGTCCTAACAGCAGTCGCTTAACCAACTGAGTCACCCAGGTGCCCCTGAAACTGACCTTTTATTAGCAGCACACTCTAGGTATATCTTACCCAGATAAACAATTAAATACAAAATAAAAGTGATAAAAAGAGGGAAAAAATCCAAAAAAAAGAAACAAATTAAAAAGATATATGTTCGTTTCTATATTTTTATTGGAAAACTATTACTCAGTAAGTTTAACTGGAAGTTTGAGTAAGGGCTTAGATTCTAGATTAAATAGATTCATGGCAGAGATGTAAATATTTTAAAAATTTGACCTATGAGTACACAGTGTCACTTACATTAAAAGGAGTGCATATACTAGTCCCAATATGTAGGTGACTCTTTTAGCTCATTAGAGTGGGTTACTTTAGCTTAAAAATATCTCCATGCCTTCTTTTTTATTTTATCATCAGGTAAAAATAAGGTTAGTACAATATTTAAATAAATACAACCCTGGGTTAATTTCTTATATTTTAAACTTTAAAAAAAAATGCACATTAGTTGTATGGGTCCAGTAAGTTATAATTAATTTAATAAATACTTTAGGATTACCAAAAGATAAGATTGTTTAATAGGTTGTATCTTTTATAAAGATTCAGTCTTGTGAATTCTTGTAGTCCTATGTATCAAAAAGACCACTGATACTGGCTTACATTATAGTTTTTATTTCTTCATAAAACTTTAAGACAATAGACTAATATTAAATTAATTTAAAAAGATTAGTTTTTGAATACTGTTTTGATTTCTAGGAAAAGTCAAATTGGTCACTGAAATATTTCTAACTTTTCCTGCCTTGTTCCTTATTTTATATATATGAAATGGACATATTAACATAATGTACAACATGATAAAGTTAACATTAAAAATATTAATTTTATTACCTACTTGAATGGCTAAATATGTATATATTCCTAAACACATAATGAAGAGATAAATAGGATTCCTTCAAATTTTTAATTAAAAAGAGGTAACTATTAAAGAAAATTTAAGGAATTTTGTCAAAATTCAGTAACAGAGGACAGTCAATCCTAAGTGCATACATTTATACTTTCAAATAATAATTTTTAAAGGGAAATTAACTGATCAATGTTCATAGATGTATGCATAATGAAAAATACTATAAATTATTTCAAAGTCTGACAAGGAAGATATAAAAAATAAAACTAAAATTTATAAGTAAATTCTATAAAATTACCAAGGTATTCTCTACTTAAATATTTTTTTCCTTTAAGTAACATAAGATTGTATAATATTTCTTAATTTCTTAGTTTGATAATTTTTAAATTTACTTATTTTTTATTTTAAAAGGAATTAAATATTTCATAATCACTTTTATTTATTATTGTGTATTTTCAAATTATTATTTAGTTATTCCTTATTGATACTATGACTTTGTCCATATTTCATCTCCTCTGACAACACTTTTTAGCATTACTATTTCAACCCAAATTAAGGCACAAAATCAGAATAATAAAATGGTTAAGCTATCTTTTAAATTTGAACTACCTTTAGATTTACTGTAGTAATCCAAGATTCACACATTATTGTTTTTCCCTATCAAATGAAAAATGCTTTTATAATGTTCTTCAATTTAATGAAAACTATTAACAGCTCCTTTGCCACTCAAATTTAGAAAATATATCAATATGTTTCAATAATTATATACTACTTAGAAACATACTCATGTTTATATGTAAGAATTTGTACAACAGTTGTCTACAAATTAGATTTTTTTCCAGGATACTACCAACCAATACCCCTTCCAATCAAGAATAACCATAATATAATTTATTTTACAATTTAAAAAATTATTGGATGTTTCATAAAATCTTCATTGTTATGTTCTTACATTTAGAATAATCATTGACTATATCATAAATTGTATAATTTCCTTCCTTAACCTGAAGGAAAGATCCTACTCATTACAAACAATAATGTTTCAAAATATTTTGTTAACCAGAAGAGATGCCAGAAATCAAAATATCCTGACAGTCAGTAAGAAGGACAGTATAGGGTATATAAACAGCATTACATAAAATTCTAATGGGTTGATCTATGTCAGCTAGGCAGTCACTTTGCAAATATGTCCTGACTCCCAGACATCTTGGTAGGTTTTTTTGTGATTAAATAATGATCTACAAGTTAAAGGGTAAACTTATAGCTGTAGAATAGAACATGGTCAAGGAATATGTATGGTATTCAGACCTGACTAGTATGAAAAATCAGAATAATTTATCCATTTATACCTAGAATTCTCAACAATAACTTTGTTAGAGCATTCCAGTTGCTAGCAATATCATGAATTTTTATTAGATGTGTTCTTTGCAATTGTGTGTATTAAAACATTGTTATTGTCTTTTTGCATAGTTTTTGTAAAGTTCCATTGGCTTTATTACTAACTACACTTTGGGGAAAAAATAACAAGAAATTCAATTATTTAAAGAGTATTTCTTAAAAATGACCATTACATTTGTTATTAAAATACAAATAATTTGGGTGTTGATGGCTTGAGATATTCAACCACCTGCTTAAAATAGCCAGGTTTAGCAACATGAAAATATTGATGAATGTTTTATCCCCATATCTTTACACATAGATACTCTTCAAACTGTAGTTTTCCAAGAGTATTTACATAAGTTTATTTCAAATGCTTGCAATACATTGGAAATTGTGAAGCTAAAAAAGTATTGCTTCATGAAAATGGGATGCATTATTCAAGTAACTAGAGTTTGCATTGTTTTTCCAACTTTCAAATAAGAAATTAGAATAAATTGTCATATCATTCAGAAAAAAAAAATTGTCTCCTATCTTTATATTTTTCCTTAACATGTCCAAGAAAATACTCTCTTGGTTAGAATCTTTGTCATGATTCTCTACACTAAATTGCATATATAGATATTTCTCTCACATTGTAAACAACTCTTTCTTATATCACAAGCAAACAAAATCAGATTCGTAGATTTATCTGTGCTGCATGACCTACTCTTATTACACAAAGGGCATACTACTTTCATTTTTATAGTAAAAGTCAAGATATTTATATTATAAAAATTGCATTACACACTTTTAAAAATATAATAAAATAGTGCTATTTAGATAGAGATTATAGTGATGTACTCTTATCATATCAATGGCTGGAAACAAGAGAAATATTTATATTGTAGGCTGTTTCTTAAGGAAGAATAATACTGCATGAATGAAGACGTAATTTGAAAGGCAAGGTGACTAACAGGATCCGTAAAAAGCATAGCAAACATATCTATACCTTCTGTCTAGATCAAGGAGTCCACTGGAATATGGAGAGCAATAGTGGAAAAACACCTAAAGTAAGATAAATTTAAACTTACTGTGAACCAAAGGAAGTACTAACTCTTCTCACACTATATCCTTGGGCTATCAAGGTTATGAAAACATTCTCATATTCATAACAGTCTGACAAAATTTCATATACCTCACATTTTTCATAATATTTCAAACTTTTGTTTAGCTACTGGATGTTATGCTAAAAAAATCTACTCACAGAATCTGAATCTATAAAACAAAATTGATTCCTATTAGAAGTGACAGTCCTTAGAGAACAAGCGACAGTTTCATACATAGTCTTTCAAGTTCTCTGCTTGACAGAATGAATAGGACGGATGATAGAATATTATCACACGCCATAAGCTGCAAGAAAAAATGATTTTCTACTTCAATATCTTATAAATAGGTCTGAGACAATAAGTGTTCAGGTATTTTTATTAAGTAGTTTCTAAGACAGAGAGACTATGATTTACTGAGCACACTGAGTGCTACAGAAGCCCAGAGCCTACTGAGTGGTCAGTATACGGTGCTGGTGAAAGGACAGAGGTCAGTTCCCAGAGAACTCTTACCAGCATAATAAGTGGGGAGCTCCTAAGTGCAGTTGTTCCACTTTCCAAGGGAAAATATAAACTGCTTCATGCCTAGAGAGGTATATTTCCTCCCTCTCAGGCAGATTTTCAAAAACATAGATAGAAGAAACTGGACAATTCCTTTGACAAGTTGGAATACAAGTTAGTTGGTGCACCAATGCTCACAGGACCTGGAACAGTTTGAGTATCTGATGGGACTGGAACAGCCTAACCTTGCACAAGAAGAACGAGCTCTTCTCTATAGCCAGGATATCAGTCTGCAGCCTAAAAGAAACTCATTGATATGAGTAGATAGGTCCTTAAAGTACATTTAAAATCTCATTTATATCTGTTGAAAAGAATTTTGGCAAAGGATAGAATCAAGACATGTTAAGAGATGGAAATATCTTCTCATCCTTTCTACTGGCACAATCACTATTCTGGCTAAACTCCTTGAAGATATTACTTGTCTTTTAAATAAATGAGAAAATGGATACAGCAGAGCTTTCCAAGTCTCCTTCCGTCCTGTCATTTCAAAACGGAAACACAAATTACTGACAAGCTCATGCTTCCATCAGATACATCTGAATAATTCCTGCTCAGATAGTTGAGGAACAAAAAGAAAGCACCTACAAAATAAGGATCAGTTTCATTAATTTTATTCTGATTACAGAATATTCTGAATTCTGAATATTTGGCTCCTTAAGAGGAAAAATATTTGGCTGAGCTGGCAGTACAAATGAAGAAGAATAATGACATAATCACAATGAGCAGAGAACATAAAATTAACTCAAATGATAGTAGTTATTAGTGACAAATGAGATGGGGTTTATTGCTGCTATACTTTATAATTAAGTTTTAGTTATTTAACATGGATTTACTCTTCTAATGGTAGCTTGAAAGCTCAAAATTTTTAAAACTGAAATATGTGATTTCATGCTCTGCATGAACATCATCTTCATCCAGAAAAATTTCATTGCATCCTAGGTAGGCTCTGGACCTTGCACATTCATTCATTCATTCATTCAGCAAATATGTAGTCAGCACCTATTTTGTGCCAGGTACTATAATGGCTTCTAGATGCCTGTGGTCTCTCTCACCACTAGTCAGTTCTACCCAAGAACCCTTCTCCCCAATTTACTCATGTCTAGCTATATTCTAAAGCTTGCATTAGTTTACTATTGCTCCCAGGACATTATTTCATATCCTCAGACTAACAGGCCAAAAATGCAACTCCATTTTAGCTATTTAGTCACTCTTCAAGATACCTTATGTATTTTTTTTTCAAGACTTTATTTGAGAGACAGTGAGATAGGGAACACAAGCAGGGGGAGTGTAGACGGAGAAGCAGGCTTCCCACGGATAGGGAGCCTGACCTGGGGCTCAATCTCAGGACTCTGGGATCATGACCTGAGCCGAAGGCAGAAGCTTAATGACTGAGCTACCCAGGCACCCACCTTATGTATTACATATTTTTTTCTGTATTTCATCTTTTAGCTTTTCAGCAGTCTTTCCTCTGGTCCTAACAGATCCTGCCCTTTTAAAACATAATATTGGTAATACTTTTACTCTCTGGGGCTTCTATTAAATATGACCCAATCTCCTGAGTCCAGTGTACAGTCTCTTGCTTCCTCACTTACTCTGATTTCAGTATATATTAATTTATTTTAGAGAACATATCTAGTATTGAGGTTTGAAAATATAAAAGTATAGGCAGAAATATATTCAATATCACATCTCAAATTGCCTGCATAAATTAATCATCTTCGTAAATATGTATGGTCTTTCAGAAACATCTTTACTTAACCAACCAAACATCTATGTTTCTGAATAATTTACCCCAGACTCAGCTGATGGCATGCTAATTTCCAGTCATAGTCAATAGCAAAGCTCTATTACACAAATAATTCAGGTTCTTGGACGTTGCTGTAAGGTGATTTGACTCATAACCAAGAAGCACTGAGCTTGGATGTTCCACTGACAATTCAAAGTCACACATTTCAATCTGAACTTACTCTTTAAAATTTCCATTCTTCTTCCCATATTGACTAATGCCTTATATTTTTATTGATGGATTACAGTATTTCTTTACTTGTACCTCTGTTTTAAGCTACTTCTATTTAAATGGATTCAAAATTTTGGAAAATACGTATATGGATAAATAAATATTCTCAAAATGTGTCTTTGTTACTGAGATCCTTTGATAATTCAATCAAGCCTTAATCCATTGATAATTCTACTTAGAAAAGTTTATCTTTTTAGTCAAGCCCATTCCAAAGAGTCACCAAATATTATTATTATAATACTGCCTAAAATCCTTCCATTCTACTATCCCCTTCTCCTTCTAAAAGCCACTTTACCAGGTGATATTAACTCTTTTCTGCGTCTTTGAAAAAGGTTAAAAATTTTAATTCTTGTATGTGGTACAAGAAATCATATGCAGAATTCAGATTACTCCCACATAATGTCCTAGAACATATAAATTCATGATTTACTGTCTTATTGTCATGCTTTAATTTTTTGCATTACAATTGAAAGTATTTCCTAATGTAACTTAAAACATTGAGTTTAGGCTCATTTCTCACTATACCTCCAGAACAACCTTCTGTTTTGATAAGGCTGTTCTATTTACTATCCTCTATGTGAATGATTTCTTTATTGCATCTTTAATGTGATTTTTCATCTTGGATCTGAGTTTTAGTTGAGCGTTCTTGTTTTATCTGTGCTTTCAATGAACTTTTAAAAAATATTTTATTTATTTATTTGACAGAGAGAATAATAGCTAGAGAGGGAATACAAGCAGGGGGAGAGAGAGAGGGAGAAGCAGGCTTCCCACTGAGCAGGGAACCTGATGAAGGGCTCCATCCCAGAACTCCAGGATCATGACCTTTGCTGAAAGCAGTCAGCCAGCCAACTGAGCCACCCGGGCGCCCCTTTCAATGACCCTTTAAAAGTTTCTCTGTCTTTTTATATATATAAATGAATCTCCTTAAGACTTAAATTTGATCTGTAATTTCCTTAGTTAATTATTTGGTATTCTGCTTATACCTAATAATTATTAGAAGAAAAATATACTGTTTTTATCTTGTTTTTTATGGTTTTGTAGGTAGCTGTCTCATTCTTAAATATTAACTGTATTTACTTGAATTTTAAAGGTAAAATATGGAGTCCCTCTTTCTAATATTCTGTTATTTGTCATCTTATTTTACAAGAAGATAATTAATAACACAATGTCCCCTGACTAACCACACTTAACAAACACAACAAACTAAGTGTAAGGGTCATTCTCAAGTATACTTTCATTGAGAGGGATAAATCTGAAAGTGGCCTACACACAATATCCAAAAAGACATAAATGTCTTAAGCCTATAAAAAGCATCTGGTGCTTCCAGAAAGATTAAAAATTCTTCTTCTGCTTCCCCCATGTTCTATCTCAGAGAAGTTAATGCTGATGGTAAGAAGCAAGTGATACTCTTGGAAATTCTTTGACACATATCTGCAGGAAAACAATTGAAGGGACCACATTTAGTTTACTCTGTAAAACTAAATTTCCTAATTTCTATTATAGTAATGGACACAGTATTAAAGTTTTGTTTTGCTTTAGCCCTGTCTCAATTATCTTAAATAAAAACCTTTCTATTTCTCTCACATTTATTATAAGGCATCAGTCAGTATTTCACTTCCCTTGTTCCACTAAGAGAAGATGGATAAAGATTTTTAATAGCTGCATATTTGCAGATTTCCAGCTTTCTTTAGGTTTACTCTGATCAAAGTCCAACATAGCTCTTTTGATCATCATCAGTGAGATACGTTCCTGTGAAAACATCAAGGTGGATGCATCTTGCAAGTCAATAAGGGACTAAAATAATTCTCCCAAGTAAAGCTAATTCCACTGGGCATACACTATGCCTGTGGAGTTTCTAAAGTGTGGGTATGAAATTAATTGTTCAAACATCTTGATTGAACAAACTTCAAAGATAAGGGAAAATATAAACATGAATATTAATATTAAGGGCATTAAAATAATTGAAATGTGTCAAACCCCATGTCAGACACTTTGGGTATACAAAAAGTAATGTTTTAGCTCCTAACTTAAATAGTTCATGATATAATTTATATTATAATGGATTAATATATAATATAACTTATAATATAATGGAGCATATGATTTTCTAGTACTCACAGCTAAGAAAAAGTATATAATGTTGTGTTGAGATGCTTGTTATATCTGTATCCAATATCCCTGTTTTCAGTTGGTTGACTTTTTCAAAACAGGAATCATTAAACCTTTCACTCTTCTGTCCCTTACGTTAACTCTCCTGGACTTGCATAACAGTTGAAAGTCATTTCAAGAAGCAGCGTTAATCAATTTAATGTATAGATATAGAGGAAGATAATTGTTTAAAGTGGTATTCACCAGATCCAGCAATTCCCCTTCTGGGTCTTTATCCAAAGAAAACAAAAACACTAACTTGAAAGAATATCTGCACCCCCATGGTCACTGCGGCATTAGCATTATTTAAAATAGCTGAGACATGGAAACACTAGGTGGCCATTGAGAAATGAATGGATAAAGAAAACGCGATATGTATATATGTAGGAATATATTCATCTCTATGCCATTTGTGACAACATAGATAGACCTTGAGCCCATTTGCTAAGTGAAATGTGTCGCAAAGACAAACACTATATGATTTCACTAATATGTGGGATCTTAAACACATACACATAGAAAACCAAACAAACAAAAACCAAACTCATAGATAAAGAGAACGGATTAGTGATTGCCAGATGCAGGGGGCAGGTGGTAGGTAAAATGGGTGAAGGTAGTCAAAAGGCACAAGAAATATGGACAAGGTATCTAGGAAATAGGAAGATATGCTTAACCATGTGTTACATGTTAAAATAAAAATACAACAGGGTGTCTTCCTTAAATCAAATCAATAAGATAAGTACCTATTTGCCAGGCATGGAAAACAATAAAGGATATTTCACGAAAAAAGGTCATAGGTACAGAGGGAATGAAAGGAAGTCAAGTAGAATCCAAACTAATGACATTTATTCAAAATACACTGTTCAGGGAGATTCCATTCGGGATGAAATCTTTCTCTCTTATCTCTGTATTTATTTCAATCTCCACTCATCCATCCATCCAAACCTCCATCCTTATATATGAAGCCAGCCATGTAATCATATAACTCTGATGTTCTTATGAATCCTCTTTTCTTTCATTCAAAACGTCAAATCCACTGGACAGGCTTGTAGTTTAACCTTCAAGATATAGCTAGAATATATTTATTACTACAACCTGGGACAAGTTAACATACTCACCTGGACAATTATAAAACTTCCTGACTAGTACACTTGCTTATAGTCTGCCCTTTGTGTGCTGGTTATTTTCATTTGCTTCTTTGTCATTCAGTTTGCACTATTCTCTGTCCAGTTCAGTTCCTTGTGAAACCGATCGTTCTGGAATTGCAACACCTGCTTCCCTTGCTGATTTGCTTTTGGCTGGCTCCAGCCAATGGGACTTATAACCAGAAAGTCAGGTGGCAGAAATTCCCTGCATGATGTGGCTTTAGTGGTGTCTCTTTATGACTACAGCTCAAGTAGGGCAGCCAATCTGCCATATCTCTGATCTTTCTGAACTATGTAATAAGATTTCCTCCATCATCACCTTTGTTCAGGTTCCCTGAGTCCTCAACATCCTTTATTCATTCCCTGAACACTGGCCATACCTCTGTAAGTAGTGCCTTCATTAACTGCTCTTTGTATGAACCATTTGGGTGAATTTGATATCCTGCTGGGATCTTAGCTATTGCACCATTATATAGTTTCTTTTTCATACACTAGATAGAATGCTTTTTTTTAAAGATAGAGTTACTCTCTACTTTTGAATACATTTGAATATTTCCATAATAAAAAATAAGGAAAAAAAAAAAACAGAGTATGTGTTTTTTCTGCTCAAAATCCTGCAATGGCTTTCCATAGTTAGCATAAAAGCTAAACTCCCTGTGAACATTTAAGCCTTTCATTATCTATCTCCTGAACACTTCTGACTTCGTCCACACCCCTGGCACCCTGTCCAAAGAACTCTATTTACCTTGGCCTCTTTGCTGTTCCTTCTTCCTGGAACACTCTTTTTTTGCCTCATATCCTTTTTTTAAAAATAATTTTATTTATTTATTTGAGAGAGAGATAGTGAATGAGAGAGCAAGCATAGAGGGAGAGTGAGAAGGAGAGAGAAGCAGACTCCCCACTGAAGGGAGAGCCTGATGTGGGGCTCTATCCCAGGATCTGAGATCATAACCTGAGCTGTAGGCAGATGCTTAACTAGCTGTACCCAGGCACCCCTTTTGTCTCATATCTATTTATTTTTCCTCATTCATTTTATGTCTCTGCTCAAAGTCACTCTTTTATAAAGGACTTCCCTGGACAGCTTACCTAAATTGGTAGACCCAAACATTCTCTCACCTTGATTTATTTCCTTTGATTCATAATTATTTTCACCATCTGAGTTATAAAGAATGCATGGTTTTTGTTTTTGTTTTTGTTTGATGCTGCTGCCCCCTCCCCGTCCTCCCCTTCCTTCTAAAATGTGAGCTGCATTAGAGTAAAGAGTATTCTGTTTGATTCAGTGCTAAACACACAGGGCATACTCCTGGCATACAGCTGTCTCTTAGAAAGTTTTTATGAAGTGAGTGAGTGAGTGAGTGAGTGAGTGAGTGAGTGAGTGAATTAATAAATGAAGAGATTGCTAGACTAATTTTCACCCAATGACTTATTCTGGTATTATTAATGGTAGCATTTTGAATTTTTCATTGTTTTTCCTGTTGTAAGTATGTTTGATTTGCCCTGTAGTCAATAGAACATATCTATAAAATGAATTTGTGTTTTAAAAAATTCATACTGGAGGGACTGTGCAGAATGGATATAGTAGGATAAAGAGATCACTAGAGTTGGATGATAGACATTGAGTCTATTGTAAGAAAAAATGATGAGGTATTAATAATATACACAGAAAGAAGAGGTTTAGAACATTTTAAACCATCACATTTACAAAAAAGTAATTAAAAAGCTTGGTGACATATGGAGTAAGAAGACAACAGCTGTCAGATAAGGACTTTATTTAAAGAGATAACACAGGGGCACCTGGGTGGCTCAGTCATTAAGAATCTGCCTTCCACTCAGGTCATGAGTGGACATTGGGCTACCTGATCAGCGGGGAGTCTGCTTCTCCCTCTCCCATTCCCCCTACTTATGTTCCCTCTCGCTGTGTCTTTCTGTCAAATAAATAAATAAAATCTTAAAAAAATAAATAAATAAAGGGGCACCTGGGTGGCTCATTTGGTTAAACAACTGCTTTCGGTTCAGGTCATGATCCCAGAGTCCCAGGATCGAGCCTCACATTGGGCTCCCTGCTCGGCAGGAAGCCTGCTTCTCCCTCTCTCACTCCCTCTGCTTGTGTTCCTCTCTAGCTGTGTTTCTCTCTGTCAAATAAATAAATAAAATCTTAAAAAAAAAAGATAACACATATCTAGTCATTGTTTCTAGAGATGACATCAGGACAAGATGCCATTACAGTCTCCTAAAAATATGACCAATCAGATGAAATGGGCATTTACCATTCAAGTCGATCTTTTTATTTCAAGCATAACTTATTTATTTTATTTAAACCCAATTTTATATATATATTTTAACATATACAGGAAATAATGAATATTAGCATGAGATGAAATCTGATTGTCAAGATAAAATCTCATCTTTTATTTTTATAATAGATGAATGTTATCAGTGACTGTTCACTGTAACCAGATTTTAGGTGTTCCTTGTGATTAAATATTCATCACTCCCTAAATTCTTACCATATACTTGCCATCTCTTATTCTAGCTTCCTTTTGAAAAGTGTACAACATGCTGATTTGTAGCAAACTGGGAAGTTGTTTAATGGTTTGGAAAGCCCCCACAGCTGACTAATAGAGAATAACACACTCACTATTATTTATGACTCTATTTCCAGGTCTTTATAGGTCATCTTATTGAATTCACTGAATATGCTGCTTTTCCAGCTCAACAAAGCCAATTTTGCAGGCTACTCTGTGGTAGACTCATAGTAATGGAAGAGAGCCTATTTCTTTAAATATAAACACACCTAGAGTGTATTTAATTTAAGATAATTAACTCTAAATGAAAATCTATTGTTTATTAACCTTTGTCATGAAGAGCTCCAAAACTTTAAAAAATAATAACAACCCAGAACAGTGCCTCCGTAGTGTGTTCTGTAGATCATTCTTTCCATGATACTTTAAGAGTCATTACTTGAAATAAGTTTTTCTTTAGAAAAACCATGAGTTTAAGTAAGTTTCATTATTAAGAGATTATTTATGACAATCTGTATTACAAAATTTTAAAGGAGGCATTATGGCAAATGGGTAATTATACTTCTTTTTTTTTTTTTAAAGATTTTATTTATTTGACAGAGAGAAACACAGCCAGAGAGGGAATACAAGCAGGGGGAGTGAGAGAGAGAAGCAGGCTTCCCACTGAGCAGGGAGCCCGATGTGGGACTAGATCCCGGGTCTCTGGGATCATGACCTGAGCCGAAGGCAGTCACTTTAACCAACTGAGCCACCCAGACGCCCCTGGTAATTATACTTCCTAAAAATATTTTATTTATTTGACATAGAGAGTGAGAAAGAGCCCAAGCAGGGGGAGCAGACAGGCAGAGGGAGAGGGAGATGCTTAACCAACTGAGCCACCCAGGTGCCCTGCATGATGGGTTTATAAACTTATTTTTTTTTTTTACATGAAACACTTTGTGATGAATACCTTTTAATACTATTTGTCCATGGCTAAAGTGTTAGAAAACACTAGGCTACAGCAAATCTATTTCAAAGACCAAATGCAGAAGTAATAAGAATGCTTAATAATTCAAAAACAGAGCATGTTTTGTTCTTGTTTTAGTAATTTATAAATTTAACATCAAAATTTGCCCCTTTATTCCATGGGAAATATGGGATATTTTGCCTTAAAGAGCACATATGTAATCCTTATATTCTGTCTCTCTTTAAAAATAAATAAACTTTAAAAAAAGATAGTATATCAAATATTTTTTCAAATAATTTTTAAATAAAATAGTATTTTACGTATTTTGGGGAGAATAACACAAATGGTAACACATACAGAGTTACTGGTCAAGAATTCTATAATATAATGCATGAAAATTTAAAAATAGAATGAAGATATTGCCTTTCAATCTGTGTTCTCTTCTGTTTCTAATTTCTCGTTGTCACTGATGAAATCTCCACCTCCCACAATCCTGATTTGGTTAAGCTAATTATTGCAGCTTTTTGTCTCACCAGGAACCTGAGAAATATATATGCAAATGATACCAGAAAAGAATTTAAAAATAGAAAAATACAATATGACTCACATTATATATATGTAAGGGAGGGGCAAAGGGAGAGAAAGAATCTCAAGCAGGGTCCAGCTCAGTACAGAGCCCAACTTGGGACTGGATCTTACCACCCAGAGATCATGACCTGAGCCCAAATCAAGTCTGATGCTTACCCCATTGAACCACCCAGGCACCCCTACAATATTTATTTTTAAAAGCTATTTTTATATGATTTTCCTTTTTAAATATTCTTCAAAATAAAAGTAAATATTTTCCTTAAATTAATAATTAAATTTTATCTTTAAACTTCTATTTATTAAATCATTATTCCATGCCAAATAGAGTTTCTTTAGTGGAAAAACAAGTCCTAAGAGGTATACTTGAAATAAATAAATAATTGATTGATTAACTTACTTACTTAATTATTTACTTATTTATATTTATTTTTTAAAAAAATATTTTTTTAAGTGACCTCTATAGTCAAAGTGGGGCTAGAGCCTACAACCCCTATATCAAGAGTCACATACTCTGTTAACTGAAATATAACCATATGTTACTTATTTGTTCAGGAAATATTTTTGTTTTAATTACAATGAAATTAAGCTTTCTGGTAAATTATCTAACTTTCCACCTGAGATATGACATGAAAAATTGAAATGTTCAGAGTCTGTGTTGTCTTTTCTACTCTAGGTGTCATGATGACAGTTTATACCTCAACAGGTGCTAAAGGCTCAGATGTAAGAGTTAAAATAATTTTTTGTTTGTTTGAAAGCTTACTCTCATAGGTGGAAAAAAATTCTATTTTGAGAGTTAGAACTCCTAAATTATACATGCATCAGTGAGTTTTTAAATTTAAAATATTATCTAAAATATTCTGCTTTAGTTCTGAGGGCCTCAATTTCTCCCTGAAAAATATTAGGGAGCTAGTTTTGAAGGACTTTTATGCAATAAAAATGTGAGAGTAACGTAGATCCACATTTTAGTATACACATTTTAGTATGGCACCATGTGATCATTCACATATTTCCCCTGGTGATTATGGAAAAATAAATTTTAAACTGATCTGAATTGGCCTGAAGGAAGCCAACACTGGGTTGGAAATATTGGAGTAAACATAACTTCAAACTAACAAAGTTAAAAAAAAAAAACACTAATGTTTCATAAATTATTGTTTGGATTAAAAAGAAAAAGAAATATGCCCACTTAATTCTATTTGATGAGGTTAAAT
Source organism: Spilogale gracilis (assembly GCA_004023965.1). Lineage (NCBI taxonomy): Eukaryota > Metazoa > Chordata > Mammalia > Carnivora > Mephitidae > Spilogale > Spilogale gracilis. The sequence goes on from PITA01011050.1 coordinate 24,096, forward strand.
TATAGAAGACAGAATTTCTGATAATAGCAAACTCAGACTTGTTTTCATTAACTTAAAATTGAACACATGGAAAGTAAATAATTTTTGTCCAATTTATCAAGAGTGAATTGGAAAATTTGATGTATTGTGGAAAATATTAAATTAACATGTGCACCATTTTCTTAATAGAATATGAAATTGCATGATACTTAGCACCAATAACATTATTCTAAGACAATTTACTTTCGTATTTTGAAAAAAAATCACTCCAATAAATTTGAATAGTTATGCAAAATAACATACAAGTATTTATCATTTTTTTAACATTAGAAGTGTACTGTTACTTTTTGAGTATTATTAAAGTAACAACTTTTATTCTGGGTGACCTATAGGTATTTTCCATTTAATTATAATGGAAAAGAGTGAATTTGCCTGATTCTCTGGGTAGTCATTAATGTTAAATTGTTTAGTTTTTCCATTTTCAGAGTCATTATAATAATAAACTTTTATTTATTTGATACTCTTGGAAATTAAAATTCCAGTAGTAGTCATTTTAATACACTTGTGATGAAATTCAATTCACTTGTGATTCCTTCACATAGCTTATAGTTTGTTTCCTTTCCTCTTAGGAATGATTTAAATTATACAAGTTTGCTAAGTAATTTTAAACAGTTTATCTATTTTTTAAGTCGTAGGATTTTTGTCATGATTATTAGGAAAAAAAGTGACTACAGTAGAAGGAATCTGTATTTCATGAAAGACCATTTACTTGGCAACCAAAGAGTTGAAGTTTTTTTCTTTTCTATTGCATGAAATTTCATGAGAGGTCTGAGACATTATCAAGATTATTTTTTTCAGATGGGGAGGCATACATATCTTAATTCTGTATAAAATTATTTATGTTGGGACGCCTGGGTGGCTCAGTTGGTTAAGCGACTGCCTTTGGCTCAGGTCATGATCCCGGAGACTCGGGATGCCTGGGAAGCCTGCTTCTCCCTCTCTCACTCCCCCTGCTTGTGTTCCTTTTCTGGCTGTGTTTCTCTCTGTCAAATAGATAAAAGCTTTAAAAAAAAAAAAGATTTTATTTATTTATTTGACAGAGAGAAAGATCACTAGTAGGCAGAGAGGCAGGCAGAGAGAGAGGAGGAAGCAGGCTCCCTGCTGAGCAGAGAGCCTGATCCAGGCCTCATCCCAGGACCCCGAGATCATGACCTGAGCCGAAGGCAGAAGCTTTAACCCACTGAGCCACCCAGGTGCCCAAAATATTTTTTAATTAAGGTATGTACATTTTTTTTAAAGGTTTTATTTATTTGATAGAGAGAAACACAGCTAGAGAGGGAAAACAAGCAGGGGGAGTGAGAGAGGGAGAAATAGGCTTCTTGCAGAATGGGGAGCCTGATGTGGGCCTCAATCCCGGTACTCTAGAATCATGACTTGAGCCGAAGGCAGTCACTTAACCAACTGAGCCACCCAGGCGCCCCCATTGTTTTTGTTTTTTTTTAAGACATAATGCTATCGCACACTTACTGGACTACAGTATAAAGTAAATAAAACTTTTATATGCACTTGGAAACCAAAAAATTCACTGGATTCTCTTTATTGAGGTGGTCTGGAATGAAAACCACAATATTTCTGAAGTATGACTTGGAATCTGCTATTGCTATATTTTTTAGAGTTCTTTTAACTTCCTACTTTCTAATTCTTCCTTACTCTAAATCCTTCTTATAGTTAATGATTCTTTATATAAAATTTCCATGTTAAAATTTCACTGTGTTTTTGTTTCTCTTCATTGGCTTCTGGCTCATAAACCCAGCTACCTACCCACAAGTTTTTCTGTTCAGTTTTGCATTTTTAAAGATTCTATGTATTTACTATTTTAAGCTCCATTTTCCCCATATTTGCTTAGCTCTATTCCACAGAAACTTATTGTCAAAGTTATCAATGACTTTCTTATCCTTAAATTCAAAAGTCAATTATTGGGCAACATTCTATTTGACCTCTCAGTAGCATTTGATACAGCTGATCAGTCAGTCCTCTCTGACTGTTTACTACCTGAAATCTCTGCACAGCAAGCTCCCTTGGCTTTTATTCTGTTTAACTGTGTTTGATTTCAGTTCTAGGTTCTTTCTTTTTATCTCTAATTTGGTAATGTTTTAATGCCCAGAACATTATTCTTCATTCTCTTTCTGTATTTATGTATATTGACTTTTTTGGAGCTATGATCTCATATCATGATTTTAGATTATATCTATATGCTAACAGTTTCCTAATTTATATTTCCTAGCATACCTCCACGACACCTGAATGATGGATTCAACTGCCCACCCAACATCTTCTCTTAAACACTTCAAAGAAATCTTTAAGGCAGTGCTCCATAGTACACTTCCTCAATTGGGGCTCAAGCCAAAAACCTGATTCCTCACTTATCTCTTATTTCCTGTTTAATTGACTGTACTTTAAAATATTATTAGAATGAAAACACTTCTCACTATCTACATTGTTACTACCTTATTAATCTTATTCGAGTTCTCAAATACCGCACCTCTGCTATTGTTATCACCTTCTGATTTCCATTTTCTACTCCTGTTTCTCTGTAGTATACTCTCAAAGCAGCAACTACAGAGTCCATTTAATTGTGTACATCAGATCAAGCTCTTCTCTGCTCAAAACTTTGCAATGGCTTCCGTTATACTCCAAGGAAGTACCAAGCCCTTAAAATTGCTTACAAGCCATTCAGGGATTTATAACCTCATCTTCTCTAAATGTTTTCTAACAATTCACCCCCTGTATCACTCTGCTTCAGCCACACAGGCTGTCCTGCTTTTCCTCAAAGAGTAACAAGCAAACATATTTTATAAAAATAGCAACATTGATAAGGAATGTAGGTATATATTTTATCTATATTCCAAGTAAATTATTTATAAAAATAATTTTATAATTAGATAAGGTAAATTTTGTCTATTATAGTTTTACCTGTGACATGTGACCAAAGTTTAAAGTATTCTTTAGTCTAAGGATCTTATTTTAATCTCTAGATTTTGTCTCTATAAACTTTAGTTACTAAAATATTAAAGTAGTTTTCTGAGTTAATTGAGTTCCCTAAATCCTAAATTAAAATCACTGGAAATGGCTGAATGATTTAAGTAGCTTTTGCTTCATTACAAATGTACCACAATTTTTGTTAGTCCCCTTATAAATTATTATATCTTTTAATTTTATCATTGTTATATAAAATAGGCATGAATAAAAAATGAAATTCTTCTTTAATGTTTAATTGAGAAAAATAATTGTTCCTGCACTGTATGACCTCTTGATAAATGTTATGTATATTATTTAATATGTACAAAAATGTTTATCAACTAACTTAATTTCAGATTTTGTTTTTTTTCTCATGAAATGGACTTTGTTTTCTGATTTATTATGCAATGAAATGGAACAAATTGTTCTTATAGCCAAGTTATTTTTAAATATTTCATTGAATTAGAGGAATTCTGATGAATTTATGTTCTATGAATATAACTAATAAAGCAAATGAGACAGTATATCCTATTTAATTTGCCTTCCTATTGTCCATTCAACAAGGGAATTTTAGTAAAGTCCGAATCAATGTGCTCTTTATGACTGTTCTCAGTACCCACTGTTAGCTCCATCATAAATTACTATTGTAGGTTTCTCTCTTATCCCAGATAAATCATATATCAACAGATGGTAAAATGAAACTGAAATCCCTAAGGCCTAGAATAAACTTTTCATTTATTGATTTGACAAGCACTTTTTTAGTACAATTATGCCAAGAACTTTGTGGACAAGAACTTCAAGTCTGTTTTTTTGAAAAATATAAAGATATAAATAAAAGAAATAGATAAAAACAGACTAAAACTAAGCAAGAAAATAGTAGGTGAAAGTGCTAAGAACAGGACCCATTGGATGTGGCATGTGATTAATTAGAAAGAGTAAGCCATGCTATGATAAAGGTGAATGCCTTCTAGGCAGTAGAGGATCAGAGAAAGGGTGCAGTGGGCAGTTCCTCCCAGCAGGTAGGAATATATTTTCAATGGCATTGTACAGAATCATCAAGGGATAGTAATACTAAAAGCAGACTGACCTTCAGCCATTTTGTTATTGTCTTTAATTATCTATAAACTATGCCTCCCCTTTCATTGTTTGCCCCTGAGAAGCCTATTCCTGCATCACAACCATCCTCTTCTGCTGGCAGACCACAATTCTAGCCCCCAGAATCAGCCAGCACAAAGGTGCTATAGAAGAAATAAACTGACTTGTGCAAGAAACAGAAAGAATATCAGTGTACCTTGAGGATACTAAGTGCTGGGAAGAGATTAGATCAGGGAAGTAGTAATCATGGTATTGATAACACACCTTGTAGGACAGGCTATTGGGATTTTGTTGTAAGAGTAGAAATCTTAAGTTTGAAATTAATACATTCATACTTCAAAAGTTTTATCTGGTTGCTAGTTAGAAATTATTGCTATGGTTAAACATAAAAGTTAGAATAACAGGTAGGAGTCTAGTGTAATAGTGCTGGCAAAAGATGATGGTGGGTTATTTTAGGATGGAGATGTAGAAAGGCCAAGAAAAAAAAAAAAAAGAACAGATTTAAGATCTAGTTAGAATACAGTAAAAAGGACTTCCTCAGGAACTGAATATTAAATACAGTACAAAGTAGACAATTAAAAGTGACTGTAGAATTTAGGCATGAGCAACTATATGGTTCATAATATTACTGACTGAGAATGGGAAGCAGGGAGGGAGTCTTGGGATTTTGAAATCCTCCATTTTGACCATGTGAAGTTTGGAATGACTATTGGATATCTAATTAGAGATGTCAAGTTATTAACTGGGTATTTGTATCTGTCTCTCAAGAAGAGTTTAGGGCTAAAGCTATACATTTGAAATTTTTATTTGACTATATAGTATTTAAAAATATAGAAGAATGTTATTCTTTATGGAGAAAATATGGTGTCCTGGGGCATTGTAACATCAAAGAGTAGAAAAAATTAGCAATAACAATTGAGTAAGAGAAGCCAGATCAATTTTGTAAGGCTGCTGGGAAGCCAAGTAAGGTGAAAACAAATGAGATGGGGAAAAAATACGATAGCATGGAGGTTTTGGGTGACTTTGAAGAGTTCAGAGGACTGATTACAGTGGACTGAAGAGAGAATGATGATTATTAATAAGTATATTTATCAACTACAAATAATAACTACATGATTTGCTAGAAATGGGAACAGAATTGGAACAGTTGCCTTAATATGTTTGAAACAATAACTCTTTGCAAGTTAATTAGAATGATTGGATATGGAAAAAATTAGTAATATAAAACATAGAAGGGCCACCAATATAGAGAAATTTCAGTAGCAAGACAGATGGGATAAAAGCCACAAGCTGATAGACAGAGACACGTATAGCACTGTGGCAAAAAATAAAGAGGCTTTCAGATTAGGTTCTAACTTTTCTACTCTCTTTAATGCGGACAATAATGAGTGTATGTATGAGTTTATGCTTGAGGGGGTCATTTTTCACATTATACCTCATCAACAAAAACTGTTGAAGTAAAAAGATTTTGTATTTTTCTTAATGTGACTTGAACTGTGAATGTATCATAAGTTAAATGATCATGAAACTAAATAGTATTCAAGGTAAATCGGTAAGATTTTAAAAGCATATATTGTCTGTGCATTTCTGTTTTAAAGACACTGTTTCTCAAGTTTCTTTTAGAGAAGAATAACATTAGAACAACACACTTTTAAAAACTATTATAGTCTAGTTTTGTAGAGAAGACTATTTCTTTGGTGGTGCCTGGTGTCACCATTAATTAATAAGACAAGTAGATCAGAGAGGGAAAAAAAGGACAAAAATGAATTAAAAAGTAACAAAGACCAGTGATAGACTATGTTAATGTGTTTGATTAATATTTACCTAACTCATTTGTAAGAGTTAAAAGTTTTTCTTTTTTATTTCTTTTTCCTTTGTAAAAATAAGACATATAGTACACTAAATAGTGAATATTAATACTGACAAACATGGAAAATTGTTGTATTTATCAGGGAGTAGTTTATCTATGCTTGCTTTGGAGAAGTAAAACCAAACAAAGCATATAAATTACTCGAGTATAATCTACTCTGTATATCTGTGATTTATGAATGCTCTTTTTATATCGATTTGTTCTTTGTCACTTTGGTTGTTTTTCATTAGGGTTTTTAGTTGTGGCTATAATTTTTATGGACAGCAGAGTCTATATCACTGGCATCTGATCAACTGTCACGTTTCCAATGGAATAAAAAATGTTGATAATTTGTCCCTTCTCATGGTGCTATTATTACATAAAGAATTTTTTTGGATAACTTAATTACAGCTTTGCATAGAAAGAATTTATTCCTACAAAATAGAGGTAATATCTGTTCCCTTAAGTTACACTCTTGAGTTTCCTTGTTATTCCGTTATTTTTTTATTATTAAACTATACGCTTCTAAACTTAGGCAGTAATTTGTTATTTAACTACAAATGTTTTTTTTTCCTTTCACATTTTGCTACAGAAAATAAATGTTTATGTACATAAACACACACACTACTACATATTTAAGAGTCAGTGGGTATTCTGGTATGCAAGATCTGAGAAATCTTTATCCTTGTCATCTCAAAAGAGCTAAACAATATAAATTCCAAAATAGGAAGCAAAATTTATTTGTATATCTTTGACCTTCTAAATAATCTCTATGATAAAACTGAATTTTCCTGAAGATCTTTAGCTTGACTGTATATAGAATTGCATTCCCTTGATTTTTGAATAGCATACTTCAACTTTCTAAACCAATCATTAGAAAAGAACCCACCAAAAGTTAGATAGTTGTTTGTACTTTTAAAATATGTATATAATAAATAAATATTTATGTACATATTACAAGGATACATCTTGTGAAACCAGTTAAAACCAGTGGAAATGATAGCTACATCATGTTAAAACATGTTTATTGCATAGCAACATATTCTTTTGTTGCCTCTTTGTAAGAGAAAATAGAGAAAAATAAGTAAATCAAATTGGGTAATTTCTGTGTGCATGTGTGTGTGTGTGTATTGTGTGCATATTTATACAATCACTCTCTAAAATGAAATTTACATATTTTTCCATTTCTGTTGAAATTTTTAAACCTCTGTGTATTCAAGAAAAGCACAGAAATCATTATGTAAGATTCTATTCCTCACTTATTTATTATTTAAAAAGATAATAGAAGTCATTCACTATTTCTTAGACTACAAGTCAATTATATATTTTTTTTTCATTTTAACTTTTTCCTCTGGTCCTTTCTGCAGCAAAGTCAACTGAATTTATTTCAGTGTTAGCTGTTATATTTCAATACAAGGTAAATTAGACATTTCATTTCTGAGTTATTTTATGTCTCTTCTTTTATTCTTTTCTGAAGCTCATTTTGTCTACCAGTGTTCTCAACTAAAATTCATACAGTCTACCAAAATTTATATCCTCCTGTTTTCCTACACCAAATTACCATAATTTATACATTATAATAACATACATTAATTTATAAATAATAAAGAAAATCAGATTTTCTCTTGTAAATTTAAGAAATAACACAGATACACATAATGGGTCTAGTAATGAAAACAACAACAACAACAACAAACAGACATGAGAATGCAGATTGTGATAAATGATTAAACTGAAATCCACTTAAGTCAAGCTGGTCAATTGGCTCATGAGTGTAAGAGAAGATTATTACTGTAATCTAGATTTATCCTTTGACAATAATTAATCTTTTAACATGTTTTCTTTGTTCATGAAATCTCTGTCATTGTGTTTATTTTTACTTTGTTTTAACGAGAAATTGTTCTATGTATTTACTAAATAGAAACTAGAAACTCAGAGCTATAAAAGTATTCACAGTCATTTAGTTTAACTCTATCCTGGAAGCATATATATATTTTTCTATTTTATTTATTTTATTGTTTTTAAAATATTTTATTTATTTATTGAGAGAGAGTGAGGCCATGAGAGTGGAGAAAGTCAGAGGGAGAAGCAGACCCCCCACAGAGCTGTGAGCCCGATGCAGGACTCGATCCTGCATACTCCAGGATCATGACCTGAGCTGAAACAGTGGTTTAACGAACTGAGCCACCCAGGTGCCCTTATCTTATTGTTTTAAATCTCTTAATCTCATTATTTTTTACTCTTGCCCTGGTCAATACTTGTTATGTTTTGCTTGACAACATTATAAGCAGCTCACAACAAGTCTTCCAAATAGTGTTCTCTCACTTACCTGAAACACATCATTTACTTCTATAGGAATTAGCTTACAGAAACACAAGCCAAATTCTTCTCTCAAGTCTCCTTCAAAAGTTAGCATATGTACTACTCTTTGAAAATGAGTTCTTACCTCACTAGAAAAATGGAGACTCTCCTTCCTTTAAATATTGTTAGTACTTTAAAATATAATTCTACGTTTCATATAACTATTAAATATTAAACATATATATATGTAAACAGATGTAAAGAGAGAGGGAGAGAGAGTACGTTCCCATGAGAAAATCTATATATAATAGCTCCAGGGTTAAGAAAAAAGTGTTTCCTGAGCATCACAATAGCTTTTCTTAAGGAATGGAAATGCTTAGCCACTTTGAAAGTTCACATAAAAGGCTGGAAAATCCTAGATTTGATTAAACTCTTTTTTTTATCTCTGGTGGGACACTGAGTTAAATCTGAAGCCAACCACACAAGTAAATACTGCCCTCATTTCCCCTCAGTGGAATAAGTACCACATTAATGTTGGAATTGTTTGTTCCAGCTCTGTGAAAAATGTCAACATTATTTTGATAAAGATTGCATTGAATGTGTAGCTTCCTCTGGGCAGCATACACATTTTACTTATTTTTTATTTTTTTTTAATTTTTTAAAGGATTTACTTATTTATTTACTTGACAGAGAGAGGCACAGTGATAGAGGGAACATAAACAGGGGGAGTAGGAGAGGAAGAAGCAGGCCTCCCACCAAGCAGGGAGCCCAATGAAGAGCTTGATCCCAGGACCCTTAGGATCATGACCCAAGCCAAAAGCAGACACCTAATGACTGAGCCACCAAGGCGCCCTAGCATACACATTTTAACAATGTTTATTCTTCCAGTCCTGAGCATGGAATGTTTTTCCACCTGTTTGTGTCTTCTTTAATTTCTTTCATAAGTTTTCTGTAGTTTCTAGAGTACAGAACCTTTACGTCTTTGGTTGGGTTTATTCCTAGGTATCTATTTTTTAAATAATTTATTTTACTTGGGGCTCCTGGGTGGCTCAGTTGTTAGCTTTCGGCTCAGGTCATGATCCCAGGGTCCTGAGATCGAGCCCTAATTTCTCTTTCTTCAGTCTTGTTATTAGTGTGTTGTTAGTGTATAGAAATGCAAATTATTTCTCTGTGCAATGATTTTGTATCCTGTCACATTGCTGAATTGCTGTATGAATTCTAGAAATTTTGGGGTGAAGTCCTAGCCTCAGCAACCAGGCAATAAATAGAAATAAAAGGCACTCACATTGGCAAAGAAGAAGTCAAGCTCTCACTATTTGCAGATGACATAGTGCTTTATGTGGAAAACCCAAAACCTTCCCACATTTCAAAAACAGTTGGAATATGTGGGCAGTGGTCTAAGGTATCAGCTGCCACAACATCTATAAGTGGTTAATGGCTGTCTACTTATTATTGGCTAATAGTGTTCATAGGCCATGTCTATCCTGGGAGAAAATCCCCAGCCTCTAAGGATATCTGCCTTAGAACCTAGGATGGAAGATTCAGAAAAATCAAGTGCTTGCATTCACAATTTATTCTTTGTTTAGTTACCTAAATGCATTTCACTTCCTTTTTAAGATACTAGTACTAAGATACGCTCATATAATTTGCTTAGGCAGGACTTTCAAAAATTCTTCTCCTTTATATTCTGCTTTTTTCATTTCTTCTGCTTTATTTTTTCTGCTTTATTCATTTCAGCAGCCAAAGCTTCCTTTGTTTTCCCAATTTTGGTACGTTTTTTTTTTTTTTTTTAACTTTCCAATCTTAATAAATGACCGTAATTCTCACTTCACTATTAACATGTTCTTGTCTGTCATTCTTTCCCAATGTCCTAATTCCCTATCTTACATTCTTCATGATATATGGATTAGTGAAAGTGTTGGTGGTAGTATGGAGCCAAATGAAGAATCAGGTCACTGTTAGAGGCCCCTCACATGCCCTAGACAAAATATATACACAAATTTATCTATTATTTCAGAGGTAGGAGCTACCTTCAATCTTATTTCTGGATAACCTGAGATAGCAGAAACCCCAGGTTAACATTGCTATGCATACATGGCTTTGCAACATCACAACTTAAAGATATAATAAATCAGAGAAAAATAGTTACTCTTATTCTTACAAGCTGGATGAATCCGTTTTTACCAGTTCACCTGCCCTACATAATTCATCAGTAAAATAAGGCAGTTTCACTTGGTGTCTGGGTTCTTCTCAGCTCCAATTATTGAAGATTCCACAATTCCAACTGTTAAATGCTGTAACTCCATAATTGTGTATGATTCAGTAATATGTCTTATTCATATATTGAGGTTTGCAATCCTATGTATTGGGTCCTAAAATATAACTCAAGGATGTGTTTTCATCAGAGAATGATCATATTATTGTGTAATAGGATAAAATATAGAAATGGATAAATAGATAGATAGATGATAGATAGGTAGATAAATAGATAGATAGATAGGTGATAAATAATAGATAGACCGATTGATCTCCAAAATAAGGAAGCAGAGAATTAATTGCAATGTTTTAAAAATCTTCTAGATACTGTAATGAAATTAAGTACTTTACATGTATTGTCTCATCTGATCCTCAAAAACTTTTGTGTGGTAGTCAATTTTATTTTATAGATGAAGAAATTGGATCTTAGAGAAATTAAGTGACATTCTCATAGTCCTGTAAGCATGAGTCAATATGTGGCAGAGATGAGATTCAGATCCATCACCTATCATTTTCCATCACCAAATTTTCCTAAAAAGAGTATTGGATTAACACTAAAAAACAAAAATGTGAAGAAGAAAAATAAATGGGTTGTGATGTCACTCTTTTTTTTTAAAGAATTAAACAATTGTAAGAAAATGGTAATGGAGAGGCATAAAATTTAGGGACCTTCTACTTTCAACTGTGTGTGCATGAGTATGTGTGTATACCATATTGAACATTACTATTTTACCAAATGCTTTCTGAGTATTATTATTTTTATTTAAATTATTGTTATTTTTATTTACATTTTGATACTACTTTTAATATAGGATTTTTCAGTACAGAGTAGCTGTACTGAACATCCCACACAATTACCTGTGGTGGAAGCAGTGGCAGTCTTATAAAGGCAAGAAGCATACTCAAGTCATTGCATCGCCTCTGCATGTCATACTTGACCCACATCATTAATGCCTGGAAGATGGTTTCTTCATCAGGAACATTTACATCATCACTGGCCAGAAGTTTATGGAGCTCCTCAGCTGGAAGCAGTAAAAACTCTTGATTTCTCATAACTTCCATTATGTTTTCCTGCAGGGAGAAAACATCTTGGCATAAATTTGGCTTCACTTTGATTTAGCTGGGAAAGCATCTCAGAAAGAAATGAGAAAAGTTGTCAATAACCTTTGTTCTCATTATAACATAATCCTAGAGACTTAATCCTCCAGAAACTAGAAGCTGTTAAAATGAAAGCATTGTAATTGTAATTGAAGTGTAAATGTATCAGAGACAGTGCGGATCTTGTAACAACTGAAGGATTATAATGTTGAGCTTTGTGATGCAGGCAGAATGTACTAAGTGATTAAATGTTCAAGTTTCAAGTGGACTGCTATGCAAGACTTGGTGACTATGAAGAGAAAAGCATTTCAAATTTTTTAAAGCTTGACTATATATATATATATATATATATATATATATATATATATGTACATGAATCAGAAAGTAGGAATGAAATTACATAGGGAGTAACACTGTTAAGATGCATCATTGTTTATTTAGAAGGAAAAACCGAACAGATAGGCTCAAAAGCATATGTGTTTCACCCTTTTATTACCTCCCAAACATCCCTCCTCTCATCCTCTCATGACAATTTCTCTGGCTTAATTTAGATTCCCATTTATTTTCTTCCAGATTGTTGCCATAACCTACTAATTATTCTGCCTGACTCTATTCTTAGCCTCTTTACTGTATCCTCTATAATCATGTTGGAATGATCTTCTACAACATAAATTTCAGGCATTCCTCCAAAGTTTCTGTATCTCAGAGCAGATCTGAACCTATTTTCTAAAAGAGACCTAACCTGCCTTTTGAGTATATGTGTGAAACTGAATCCAAGGCCTGAGGTGCCTTTAGCTGTCAAAAAAGAATGTCAGCTTTTGCTTTCCTTCAGGTCATTTGTCCTATTTATTCACATTTTTTAAAAAGATTTTATTTATTTATTTGACGGAGAGAGAGATCACAAGTAGGCAGAGAGAGAGGAGGAAGCAGGCTTCCTGCTGAGCAGAGAGTCCAATGCGGGTCTCCATCCCAGGACCCTGAGATCATGACCTGAGTGGAAGTCAGAGGCCTTAACCTACTGAGCCACCCACGCGCACCTATTTATTTACATTTGACTGACATCACCGAAGAGCTGTTTCTGGAAATTTTTGTCCCCTGCATTTCCTCTGTGCCTAATACAAGTACTATGTAAATTAGACGTCCAATGTCTAGTGAGTTAGTCAATTGAGTGTTCTGAAATGTGGGACCACCAAGTTTCTCTGAAGGACTCTAGGAAGATAAAGATGTTTCTGGAGAATCTTTGAAATATTTTTTTGTCCATCCATTTTCCTAGTTACTGAAAAATCTGTGCCTCTATTAAACCACACACAGAATTGTAGAGCTAAACCATCAGTGTATAAGGTATGGGGTACCATAAAAAATCAGGCCTATGAAACTCTTAGTGGTGTCTATCAAAGATATCGTTTAAGGCATATTTCGTTGTATTTTACAGTTGCCTCTTTATGATGACCCTTGGGAGAAATTTCTTGCAGGTTTTAGTAGCAAGAATAATTGCACTTCTCCTGAGTAAATTGGTTTGCTTTTATCATGGATGTAGTAAATTATGAAATTGATCAAGTTTCTCTTTTGATTTGGCCTCTAGAAAACTTAGAGTTAAATTGAAATCTATCTGTTAGGAAGGCTATAGCCTTTTATACTTTGATTTCTTTCTCAGACATCTCCATTAATAGTTTCAATTATATGTCCCTATATTACTACAGCAAATTTTATTTTTTTTCTTTTATCCTTGCATCTGGTTTAGGTTATATTCTTATAATTTTATATGTTTGCAAGCCACACTACATTTTGGGGTATAAGCCATGTGGCTTGTAAAAACTGCTATAAATAAACTGGACATTAGGAGCTAATATAAGATATTATTGGACCTCTCATACTGTTCTACATATTATGTTGTTTATTATTCTTTCTTTATGTATTTTAGAGGTCTAAAGTTCTCTTTGCTCTTTTTTGTTTGTTTTCTCCCCCAAGTTTCTTTTTCATGACACCTTAACATTTTCCTGGTGTTTCTTTTTTTTGCAATCTAGCTTCTGGAAACTATTTTAATTTCATTATCTTTGATTCACTAAAGAAAAAATATAAATTCACACAAGTTTCCTTAGCACTGCTTATGCAACTCAGCTAACTCTTTGTGTGAGAAGAACAAGTAGTGAGAGGCAGCAAAATTCCTTGGCCTATTTTCCTTTTGTATAATAACTTTAAATTTATTCAATAATTCATTCTATATAGATTTCCTGAACACCTAGCATATGGTCCTGGATAATTGTAGTGAGGAGAACAAAATGGATTTGCATCAAAAAGCTTACCACACATAGGACACCTATAAAATGTGTAGTGCTTAGAAAATGACTTGTCAACTCTGGAAAAGCAGGTTTTCAAGTGGACCTAGACTATTAGGTAGGAGAGTAAATTAGGAAATAGAAAAGATATAGTATTACAACTAGGGGAAAACATATAAACAAAGACATAATAGCAGGTAATATAGTATAAAGTGCTATATTTGGTATGCCAGTTTGATTAAGAATGAGCACAGAAAAATTGTGAGAAATAATAACGAAAGGGCAGTTTAGATCATATATTGGAATAAATTTATTAAAAACATTGACAGCCTCTCCATTAAATGGCAATATATCTGTACATATGCCTTTTACACCTAGATTGAACTATTTATTATAAAAGAAAATTTTAGCACCAAATTTAAGTTGCCACTACCTAAGACACAAACAATCTTTATTAATTACAAGACTACGTTCTACTATCTATCTTTTTCTACTTTACAATACTTTAAATAATTTTGCTAGCAATAAAAACTTTACAGTTTTGTTTTCTAAGCAGAATTTTCTTACCCATTGTTATTTATTTCCTGAATTTGACATACACATTTTCTAATATTAATTTTCATTTCTCCCTTAACTATATTATTGTCTTCCTCTTATCTTATTATTGGTAATATATAAATAATTTGAAATTCCAATAGAAATTCATTTTTCTATATCATTTTAAAAGTTTGCTAATAATTATTGATCAATATTATATCAAATAGAATCCAAGTGAATCCATTCAATTATCATATTTTAGTTATTGATTTAGTTTAAAATATGGGTATTAAATTAGAGTAAACTATTTGATTAACATTCAAATAACTTCAACATAAACTTTTTTTTTTTAAGATTTTATTTATTTATTTGACAAAGAGAAACACAGCTAGAGAGGGAACACAAGCAGAGGGACTGAGGGAGGGAGAAGCAGGCTTCCCACGGAGCGGGAATCCCGATGTGGGACTCGATCACGGGTCTCCAGGATCATGACCTGAGCCTAAAGCAGCCACTTAACCAACTGAGCTTTTTTAACAATGCTTACTTCATTAACAGCTACTACAAATACAACACATTATACACTATTACTTTATGGTTACCTCAAAGAAACTGCTTTGCTATGAATGTCTATTGAATTAAAATCTGTTTCACCATCTTGCACTTTGTGACCAGAGGTCAGTTAGAACCTCCTAATCACTGCTTTCAATATTATGTTGGGAAGGTTAATCCTTTGCCAGACTGCCACCAAATCTCTGGCTTGATTTCAAATCACCAGAGGCTATAGAATTCATTTAATTGCCCATCTAAAAAGTTATTGGTTAGAAAAATGGATTCTTAGGAGGCTCATACTATCAAATAAATGGAAAGCTTAAAGGTTAGCCTGAGAATTGTCCTACATCCTCTGATTGAGGCTCATTATATAAGTATGAAAATGTAAATTTTGCATCTAAAGTCTGAAGTATAAAACTATAATTCCTTCCATCCTCTGCAAGGAAATTTTTGAGAGTTTCTGATATACGTATGATTCTGTTATGGTCAAGGACAAGACTGAAAAATGCATATCTTGACTTCTGAAGCAGAAGCTACATCATGTACCAGATTGAGTAGTGTCTCCCAAAACTTCACATCCACTTCGAATCTCATAATGCGACTATTTGGAAATAGGATCATTGCAGATGTAATTAATTAAGCTCAGTTAAGGCCATATGGAATTAGAGTGAGCCCTAATGTAATTACTGGTGTGCAAAAAGAGAGAAACAGACACACAGTAAGGAGAACACCATGTGAAGACAGAAGCGACAGAGGGAAGAAGTCTATGTGGAAGTAGAGATAAAAGTCAAGATGCCCTTCTACAGATGAATGGATAAAGAAGATACAGTCCATATATACAATGGAATATTATGCCTCCATCAGAAAGGATCAATACCCAATGTTTGTATCAACATGGACAGGACTGTTGGAAATTATGCTGAGTGAAATAAACCAAGCAGAGAAAGTAAATTATCATAGGTTTCACTTAACTTGTGGAGCATAAGCAATAACATGGAGTACATTAGGAGAAGGAAAGAAAAAGTGAATTGGGGTAAATCAGAGGAGGAGAAAGTATGAGACACTATGGACTCTGGGAAACAAACAGGGTTTTGGAAGGGAGGAGGTGGGGGGATGGGTGAGCTAGTGGTGGATACTAAGGATGGCAGGATTGCATGGAAGATTGGGTGTGGTGCATAAACAATGAATCTTGGAACACTGAAAAGATAACATAAAATTTAAATAAATTAAAAAATAAAAAAATTTAAAAAAAAGTCAAGGTGCCACCAGCCAAGGAATGCCAAGGATTGTTAGGAACCACCAGAAGCTGGAAAATGCAAGAAAGGATTCTTCCCTAAAACCACTAGAGAGAGCATGTCTCTGCTCATATCTTGATTTCAGACTTTTAAACTCTAGAACGAGAAGAGAATAAATTTCTGTTGTTTTAAGCTACCTTAGTGTTTAATACTTTGTTATTGCAGCCCCAGAAAAATAATAAATATCATAAGAGAAAGTAAAAAAAAAAAGATAGTCATGTTAAAAACTCTCACATAAGCCTAAGAAAGTATGATAATTAGTCCAATCTTTTCTTTTCTTTTCTTTTTTTAAAGTTTTTATTTATTTGACAGAGAGAAACACAGCCAGAGAGGGAACACAAGCAGGGGGAGTGAGAGAGGGAGAAGCAGGCTTCCCGCTGAGCAGGGAGGCCAATGTGGGACTCCATCCCGGGTCTCCGGGATCATGATCATGACCTGAGCAGAAGGCAGTCGCTTAACCAACTGAGCCACTCAGGCACCCCCAATCTTTTATTTTCTTACAGATTTTATTTATTTATTTGACAGAGAGAGACAGAGATAGGGAGAGAGAGAGAGCACAAGCTGGGAGAGAGAGAAGCAGGCTCCCCACTGAGCTGGGAGCTCAATGTGGGGTTCAATCCCAGTACCAGCTCAGTGGGAAGAGAGACTCATTAGAAGAGAGTCACACCTTGTTATTTTATAGATGGAATATAGAGGCTGGAGGGGCTTACACATAGTCAAAGGAAGTCTGGGATTACAAATTCAGTCTCTTGTCCTATTACATTACTTGGACTATGTATTCTTTGGTTAGGTCCCCCTTCTTGTTTTCCTTCGTTCATCTAGTTTAGATTTACTGCCTTACTTTGATCTATGCAACATGTATGGACCTGATTCTTAAGTGTTCCCCTAAACCTCTTTCCACCTCTTTCTTGATATATCTGAGTTCCATGAAGTTGCATGGTGATTATGGAGAATCAACATATTACTACTGACTCGGAGAGTTGGTGAGGATTTAGATTCCCAACCCTGTTATCCACTGACTGTATGATGAAGAAGTTGGGCTCTTTGTAAATGGGATAAAAATAGTATCCATTGTAAAGCACTGCTGTGAGGATTATGTGTGATGATTAAAATAACTTTCCTGTTCTTTGAGAAGAATCTGATACTCAGCAAGTGTGACAGAGGCATTAGCTATTACTACTCTGCATCTGAGCCTATCCTTCAATAAAGCCTCCTTTGTTAGATGTGTTGTCTACATTCATATTTCTCTATCTTCCCTACTTTCTTTACTGATTATTTACTCAACAAAACTTTGAGTATTTTTTCACTGCCTAGTATATTCGTAATACTAAAGAATACTGAGACTGAATAAGGAAATTTCTGGTTCCAAAGAAATATATTTTCTAATGAGAAGGAAAATATGAGATTATAAGAAAAATGTACACATTTTATGAAGAGAGAGAAAAAAATGGGGGATTTAATGAAATAAAATGTATAAGATTGAAAATGGAATACAGGAGGCCAAGGAGGAGTTTAAATTAGGAGATACACACCTTTACTCTCTGGAATAGCAATTCCCCCAACAAAGAAATGTTTCTCATGGAATCATAGATTCACAGAGCACCAAAGAAATGTTGCTGGTATACGGTCTAATTCTCATATCATTATCTACCAGGTTTAAAAACAGGAATTTTGGGCGCCTAGGTGGTTCAGTGGGTTAAAGCCTCTGCCTTCAGCTCAGGTCATTATCTCAGGTCCTGGGATGGAGGCCAGTGCCTTGGGCTCTCTGCTCAGTGGGGATCCTGCTTCCTCCTCTCTTTCTGACTACTTGTGATCTCTCTCTCTGTTAAATAAATAAAATCTTAAAAAAAACCAAACAAACAAGAATTTCTATGACCTTATATAATCTCAAATTGGAAACAATCTTTGAACTTACTTAGTTTAATGTATACTCTATATACTTTTCTGTGCACTCCTCACCCAGGGAGTATTTTCAATGATGGAAAACCTGTTATCCTATAAGAAAGCCCATATCATTGCTGAGTAATCCTCTCAGAAAACTGCCCTCATTTTGAAGTAAAATCTGCCTTATAATTTTCTTACATTTATTCCAAGTGAAATCTATATTTTATTCCGTTGAGCAGCTATTCAAATATTGAGAATTTTATTTTTTCTCTTCTATCGTAACTTTTAAAGGTTAAAGAACTCTTATTCTTTAATATCTCTAAAGTATCCTAATCTTCAAAACCAGAAAACAATGCAACTGTAAAGGATACAATTTTTGCTGAATTTCCTTTGAAATACCTGCATTCTTTCTTTATTCCTTCAGCAATGAGAACAAATAAAACAAAATAAAAAATATTTTTACAGACTCTGTTATTTATTTACATACAAGTTTTTAACTTTCCGAAGGTCATTTTCCAAACAAATGCAGGAAAAACAAATATTAAGCAATCACTGTATAAAAATCTAATTTCAATCATATATATGTTTTTGTATAGGTGTGTATGTAATTATATAAATAATAATTTATATAATTACATAAATATGTAATTACTATTATTTAGATAATAAAATGAGGAAAAGAAATGTTTAAAGAGTTGCTTATGTATATAACAGTGTTTTTCTTGCCAGTTTTATCAGTGCTTAGGAAATGACTATGGAATAGAAGTCTATATACTTGAATTATATATCAGATCCTTTCTTAATAATAACAGTATATATATATATATATATGTATATATATATATGATTTTATTTATTTATTTGACAGAGAGAAACACAGCAAGAGACAGAACACAAGCAGGGGGAGTGAGAGAGGGAGAAGCTGGCTTCCTGCTGTGCATGGAGCCCAATGAGGGGCTTGAGCCCAATGAGGGGCTGGAACCCGGGACTCTGGGATCATGACCTGAGCCGAAGGCAGCTGCTTAACAACTGAGCCACCCAGGCACCCCTAATAACAGTATATCTTAATGGGCACATATATTTTGGTATATATATACATATGTACATGTATATATATATATATACACATATATCTTCTTCTGAGTTTTCTTTAGCTACAAGAAAATGATCGAGATTCAAATCTGCTAAAGTGAACAGTTGCCAATTTTCTTTATTAATTCTTTTCCATCTATTAAGTGTGATTACTTCATTGGTAGCAACATTTTCCTCCAAAATATTAGAGTATCAATATTAAAATGAAGCATTTTATAATAATTATAAAACTGTGTCCAGTATCAGAAATTATTTCTGATGTTCATATTTCAAGATTATTGTATGGAACAAAAGATAATTTGTTATTTTAAGCTCCTTAAAACATATATGAGTCTATGACTCATACATTATGACTTTGTCTTTCCTGACAAAATGTTGCTAAAGGGTGGATAACTTAGAAAGTATAGTGGAAAAAGCAATAATTCTTCAGTAAGAAGAACTGGAGAAAGATCTCATTCTAATACTCTGGTCAGAGTTTCCCAGGCAAAGGCACTTCATTATTCCAAAATATCGTCTCCTCTCCTTGAAAGTGGGTTTTGTAAAAACACCTAGTCTGTAAACCTTTTCTGATTTGCTTTTGAGCACATTGAGTTGAGAAGGAAATAATTCCTAAAGTTTAT
Source organism: Spilogale gracilis (assembly GCA_004023965.1). Taxonomy (NCBI): domain Eukaryota; kingdom Metazoa; phylum Chordata; class Mammalia; order Carnivora; family Mephitidae; genus Spilogale; species Spilogale gracilis. The sequence continues at coordinate 43,945 of PITA01011050.1, forward strand.
AATGTTATGCAAACTAAACAATTAATTCTACAGAATTCTTCAAACTTGATAATAATTTGGCCTACTTTTTTTTTTTTAAGGGTTTTATTTATTTGACAGGGAGAAACACAGCCAGAGAGGGAACACAAGCAGGGGGAGTGAGAGAGGGAGAAGCAGGCTTCCTGCTGAGCAGGGAGCCCTATGTGGGACTCCATCCCGGGTCTCCGGGATCATGACCCGAGCCAAAGGCAGTCGCTCAACCAACTGAGCCACCCAGGCGTCCCTGGTCTACTTCTAATACTGGAAATATACTGTTAGAAAACATAAATGTACAATATATATTACCTACTAATAGGTAGAAGAGGGAAAGGGGGAGCATGTACAAATCATTTATAAACTTCACTACCAAAAAAAACAGCCCAGTGAACTAAACAGTTCTACTTCCAATTTTTTGGTTTAACAGAGAAGTAACCATTCCAAACATTAATTGCAATTAATTGCAAACTATGTAAAATATGCATGCATAAAGTATTAGAATAGTATTCATTATAGTAGTACTCATTTTTGTAATTTAATATTAAGCACATTTACTCTTTGATAGAGCCCAAATCTATCTGCCCCTCCCCCTTTCTTCACAAATTGCTCTGCATCAGTATTTGCCTAGTTTCTTTTTGGTGTCTTATAGAAATCATTGAGAATAGCAGCAGATGAAAAAGTTAGGAAAAACGTGAAAATCTCTGCACAATATTTATGAGAGGCACATATTAGTGCCAGCCCAGGGAGAAATGATATCATTGCCAATTAAATCAGGAGGCAACAGCATACCTAAGAATTCAGAGCTGTTTCTTTTCACTGCAGCCAAGTGTCCAGGACACCTGATCACATAAATGTTTTTCTTGAAGAAATTACAATGCCCCATAAAAACCTAAAAATAATGATCCTCTACAATTTTGCTAGAAAAACAGAATTTTTAACACAAGATAATACTTCTGTTTTCCTGGCAAGGACATCTTGCAGAAAAATGACTCTAAGGATCTTCTTTGGTGCATAAAAATGTATATTTTATCATGTAGTGCTCATTCTGTGCTTACAGAAAATTTAAAGGAAGCTTAGCCCTTATCTTAACAGAAAATACATTTTTTCAAGACCAAAATGGGTATTTTTGTCAACCTGTATTTATATATTCTTTTGTTCTTATATTTGTAAGCATAAATGATTCATCAGGAAAGCCTGTTATATGCATAATCTAAAATAGCCAGACAATTGGGATAAAAAGGATGTGCAGAAAAAAAGGAAAGAGTGAGTATAGAAGTTGCTTATATATCCACATTGATTAGTTTGCAGTTAAAAATGGCTTTAGCATTCTGCAACAAAGAATACTTTACAATTTTTCAATCTTAAGGTCTAAATGGTCTCTATGGAACCACGTACAATTTTAATGATAATTTTGCATTCATTTATTACTTAATCAAAGATTTAAACTACTTCCCTTCTGGAATGGACTAATTTACTAGCTTCTTATAACCCGTGTGAAAAATCACAGCACAGTATATTCTCTTATATTTAACCTATTTTAAAATTTTCAACAGTGGACATAATTGCAATCATTGTCAAAATTCAAGCAAAAATCAAAAGCAAGCTATAAAAATTCTTCCCATGAAAACTGTAAAATGGAAATGTATAATAAATTTTCCTCCAGTTTGCCAGATAATTTAGTGCATGCCATTATCTCTCATCAAATAAACATGTATGTTTAACATAGTACATTAAATATGAAAGCTGGTACCAAACATCATTCCATGGAATATTATTATACTGTATTAATAAGGTTCAATAAAAATAGTCAGCTACTACCATGAATCCCAGATAATGAGTGGCCAACATAAATAAATTTTCTTCATTCCTACATTCTTCCACCCTGAATTTTAGTGGAATCCCATAAAAATTACTAGAAGGTCAATGATAATATGGATAGATGGTAATTCAAACAAAAACATTACACATAGCTCCAAACTTGTAATATGACCAATCATGTTGCAAATATTTTTCAATTTGTGATAACAGGAAAGTTACAGCAAAGATTTAAATTAACCATTGTGTATTAAGAGCTTTAGGGTATACCAAATATAAAATCATGTGGTCTTTTATCTAAAAATGTTTGATAGAAAACTATATAACTTTTTCTATAAATTATACTACATATATACAATTTTAACAAGACATTTTAACTCAGTCTTTGTTGAAGAAGGGCAAGTGGGATCTTGTGGGATCATGTGTGGAGAACTTAACACTACTATAAGGCCCTGACCAATCCCACTCCTACCAGACCCCCTGCCTCACTTTTCCCCTTCCCCCTGCCTTGGGATGTTATTATAAGACCTATTATAAGAGTAATCGTAGGATTAAGAGTTGTATTTAAGGCTTATGTCCTACTACCTGGCAGCTAGAGGGAACCAAAACAAAATAAAGACACTAAGTAAGTAAAAAATATTGGCCCAGGTGAAGGAATGTAGGAATGATGAAAATTTATTCATGTTGACTGCTCACACATTATACTGGCTGAGAATTGATTTTAATGGTGAACGTGGATGCATCCCTGAATCTTCCAATATTCAGGTGCCCTACTGTTAACTGAGCTGGTGATGCTAGAACTTTATTAGCATATTATTGAGGAAAATGACAGATATCAGAAGGAGGAGGAAATAGTAAAATGGATCATTCAGGGGCATTTACCCTGGGTAAATACTCAGTCAGTTAAGTGACTGCCTTCAGCTCAGGTCATGATCCCAGGGTCCTGGGATGGAGGCCCACACCCACATTGGGTTCCTTGCTCAGTGGGGAGCCTGCTTCTCCCTCTCCTTCTGCTGCTCCCCTGTGCTTATTCTCTCTCTCACACACAAATAAATAAATAAATAAATAAATAAATAAATAAATAAATAAACTTTAAAATGATAGAATAAAATGGATTATTTAAACAAACTGGATATCCCTTCATTTTATGCTTCTTGGAAGAGACTAAAAAATTATGCTAAAGGGGGCACCATTAAATTAAGTAGGCCAGAGTTAGAAGTGGGAGGTGTGGTCATCTTCCTGGAGTTTAATATCACTGGAAATATTGATATTCCAGAATGGAAGAGTCTAGATGGCAGCAACTAATCATCAGAAGCAAGATGCATCAAATAAAAATAAAGACCAGGGAGGCCTGTGTGTCCTACAGGTTTCCTAGATCCCTGAGAATATATGGAATTGATCTTCAGGTACATTGGACTGAGACTGATGGGCTTTTCCTCAGGGTAGCACGTCCTTTGAAGAGGAAAAAAATGGATAAGATAGTGGATATTAGGTACTGAAATGACTAATTCTAGTCTGCACAATTTCTAGATCAATATAGTTAACAGATTCAGAATCTACTAACTTGAGGAGGAGAATGAGAGCCCTTGAGAAGTACACCACCACAAGTATATACAATAAACGTCCCTCTGATCCTTCCCTCAGTGGACCTGCAGCCTTTGCTAGGATAGATGAGCACTGAGAAAGGGAAACTGGATACCTTCGAGGACTATTTGATAAGAGGTGTGTGGTGACATTGAAATGTCATAGTGACTTTTTGGGTATAGTGGGGCATATAGAAGCTGCATGAAAATCAAGTTTTGTCTCACTGTGGGTACAGTGGTTCTTGAGACCTTCTCTGTGATTATCTTCTGAGATAATAGTATAATTAAGATATGGGTTTTTTTTGTTTGTTTTGTTTTGTTTTTTTTTTAAAGATTTTATTTATTTGACAGAGAGAAACACAACCAGAGAGGGAACACAGCAGGGGGAGTGAGAGACGGAGAAGCAGGCCTCCTGCCAAGCAGGGAGCCCGATGTGGGACTCGATCCCGGGTCTCCGGGATCATGACCTGAGCCGAAGGCAGTCGCCCAATCAACTGAGCCACCCAGGCGCCCCAATTAAGATATGTTAACAGCTGGCAGAGCTCTCATTAATTCCCCGATGTGTTAGAACAGTGGTTCTCAAGTTTTTTAATATATCAGAATCTCCTGGAGGCAGGCCTGGCTACATGATTTGTGAGGCACAATGCAAAGTGAATGCAGGGCCTCTTTTTCAAGGAGCATGAAAGAAGGCTATCAAAAGTACATACAAAGCTTTTTCTTTTATTCTACCATCTCACTTTTTATTTGCCTTTGGTGCTTTTTATTTGCTATTTAATTTCATTCTAATTAAAAAATAAAATTTTAAACTGCTAGCATGAATTTTACTATCCATCTTTACATTGTACAACACTAGTTTGAAATGCCATTAGCAAAGAACTGAAGTCATATGCAGCATCACCAAAATTGCAAAATTTGTACTTTGTGATTTGTCTCTGAAGATTGCCACGAGTTGGCCAGAATAAACAGAAACCAAACTCAAGATAGATTAGAAAGAGGAAGAGTGAATCCCCTCAGGCATGGAGCCTGGCCTAGGTGGTGCTCACAGGTATGGGGTTAGCCTCTTAGTTGCCCACGGGCATTATTATCTGGCTACTGACTAGACAAAAGCTTTCTTCTCAATTCTCATTATTAGGAAAGAACAAAAGAAGTTTCTCTTTAAACCACAAACGTGGCAGTACATTGTTACAATCACAGAATTCTTGTTATAACTATTTTCGGTCATAATAGGGTCTACAGAAGCCTTGACTGTCTTGACATTCCACAGAGCATAACAGGTAGACACCCTATTGATATCATCATAGTAATTGGATTCAGTGATTAGGAAGTGGCAAATATTTTTGATAACCTAGCAAGATTCAGATATGCTGGAAGACAAGGGCTAAAATCCCATGAATTCTCAAGGATCTGTTGCATCTGTGGACTTTTCAATAACTGTATGGTTTGCAGTAGAGCAGGAGAACTGCTCTAGATAGAAAGTCATTGTCCTTCATACCTGTAACCAGTGAAAATGAGGCACAACATTACTAGGTTCCTCTAAATTGTTTAAAGCACATGAGAATATGATTCAAATCCATATGTTGGTTGGCTGTATGTTTCTAATGGGACTACAGTAGGCAAGTCCCAGTTACTGAAGTTCTCTCCATTTGTACCATCTGACAAGACACTCAGTTAGTTCTGGAAGTAGCCATGGGGGATAAAAATGTTGGGAAGAGAGTCTGTCAAGTCTCAGTGATAAGATCGTGGTTCCAACTTCTAAAGTTTTGTAGCAAGACCACCCACTGCAATCAAGAATTGTTCTCTGTTTGACAACACAACTCTTGGAAGACTACTGGGCTCAAGTAGTGACTGAGGATTTAACCAAGGAACATCCATGGGTTATGAAAATTGTTTTGTGTTATTAAATCCACTGGATGGTAATGAGAAGTAATCATAGAAACCATCCATTGGAGAGAGCAATTTTCCAAAGGAAGCATTGCACTTAAACCAGGCTTGAGCAGTCTAAAAGACTCTAATAAGTGCATACGAATTCCTCAACTCATATGGATGGCCTCGGGGGTTCCATATAATAAATTTATGGAAAAGGAAAGAATTAAGTCCTAGTTTAGAAAAGATTGGTATGGAATACCAGTGCTAGCCATAGGCAAAGCTGTGGACATTATACCTAGATGCCTACTTTATATGAAGAGAGAGAGATGCTCTAAATCCTACATGGACTTCTGAGCACTGGCAAATAGCCTGACTGGTTGGTGAGAAGCCTGCAAGGGAAAAATCAGTGGCAAAGAGAGCTGGAGTAACTTATATCAGTAAATCCCCTGGAGTGATTGTAAAGTAAGAATCTTTCTTGAATGTTTGGCAGGCAGCATCCATTATAGAGCAGGCTCTCAATGTAATTTATGCAATAGGCATGAGGTATCTTCTTCCTTAGCTGTCTTAGTATTACAATGAGCCCATAAAAAGATGACCATGCTAGCAAGGATAGAAATTAAACACAGGTCTGAAAATATGAGCTCCCCCTCAACAAAGCTGATCTAGTTATATCATTGCTAATTCCTAATATGGCACAATTCCTTGGAGAAAGCAAACTAGCCAGTGGGAAAGTGCATTACAGATCATCTTCTTCTTTGCTGGAAGCAAACATTCATATTTTCTGGAATTGATACATACCCTGGACATAGCTTTACATCTTTGGATCCTCAGCACCATCCAACATCCTGGAGAATTCCTGATCCAATTATACAGTATGACTGACAAAATTATGACTGACAAACTTTCCTTAGAAAAAGAAACCTATTTTATGGCAAAGGTGATACAATGGTGGCTCTTGAACATGAGATTTATTGGTCTTATCATATCCCCCCTAAACATCTGGTATGAAGAATGATGGAACAGCATGTCCAAGGCATGGATAAAGCACCAGCTTTGGGCATAACATCATCCATGGTTGGGGCATGGTACTCCAAGATACAGTATATGCATTAAATCAATGCTGGTATTTAATTCTGCATCACTAGTTGTTAGAATTCATAGATTTGTGGGATAAAAAAAGATTTGGGATTAGCCTCTGTCACTGTTATTCCTAGTATCTCACTTATGAATGTATGTTTTACTTCTCTACAATTTTAGGTTTTTGTTAGGCAAGAGATCCTGGATCCTATTGCAGGGGCCACTTCTGCCCCCTGAGTAGATACAGTAAGAGTTGCCCTGAACTAGAGCGTGTGATTATTGACTGGCTAAGCAGAGCTGGTTAATACAATTTTGAAGAGACCGAAAGAGAGAGAAATAATGCACAGTGATACAAAATTTGAATTCTGAAAATAGAAGATGTGTTGGCAGATAATTTTTTCCAATTTATCCCATTGATGGACAGATCTGAGCCACAGTGGGTTCCACATGGTCCTTCTGGAAGACATTTCTCATTACTAAACTACCAATTGTATTTGACTTTTAAGCTATGAACAGCTTACAAATGTACTAACTAATATTCGCTTTCTTTCCTTCCTAGCCTGCTTTATCTTTTCTCCTCAATTTTGCAATTATATTGCAAAATTGCAAATACAATTTTGCATTTGTTATATACAACAAATTGTTGTATATCCCAATAAAACCTTGTTGTTTTGTATATCCCAATAAAACTTTGACCCATTAGCTTTGTGCTGGATTCTGTTTTCTAGAGAGAACAAAGATCTTTCCTCTTTGAAGTGAAGTAATTAAGCAGTAATCCAAATATAACCAGAAACTCAAGGAATGTTTACATTTGTCAGACTGTTACCAAAACCCAAGTTCAGCTGCCCATTGCTTGAAAGGCCAATACTCAAGAAAGAGGTTTTGATTGCATAGGAATATGAGCTTTATTCAGGAGGCTGGCCACCTGGGGAGAAGGTGGATTCTTGGCCAAAGGCCAAGTCCCAGGTTTATGCTTGGCCCAGAGATTTTTAAAAGGTGTTTAATCAGGCAAAGGAGTGACACGGTCTGTGACATTTCTTTTTTTCTTTTTTTAAAATATTTTATTTATTTGACAGATCACAAGTAGGCAGAGAGGCAGGCAGAGAGAGGAGGAAGCAGGCTCCCTGCTGAGCAGAGAGCTGGATTTGGGCCTTGATCCCAGGACCCTGAGATCATGACCTGAGCCGAAGGCAGATGCTTTAACCCACTGAGCCACCCAGGTGCCCTTCATTTCTTGATTACATATAGACTCAGTGATGTGTGAGCTACAGAGTTATTTCAGTGCTTGGAGGTTGTGTAAGAAGTACTAGTTCCTTGGTGACTGTGGTGGGGAGGGGGAGGGCTATGCAGGAAGATCTTGTTCTTTGGTACCTAAGGGTTGTGCAAGAGAACGCTGTTCTTTCTGCAAAGAGGGCCAAGGTCTACAGATGTGTGACGGGAGGTCAATAAAGTCATTCTTGTGATCTTAAAAAAGAAAAACATTTGCTAAAAGATTGCTGAGCTAATGAGAAAGCTAAGGGGGCTTCAAACAGACTGGCCTCTGTGGCCTAGGAACATTCTGGTTCTTTATTCCCCAAGACCAGTGATCTGCAAATCTCAATAAATTAGTTGTTACAAATCAAGGGCCTTAAGTCCGCCAACGAGGAGTGTGGAAGGCCAGCTACAGTGCTGTTACAAGACACTGTGTATGCAAAAAGGTGACTAGAATGGAAATAATATTTACAAAGTATTATTCTATATGGAAGTTGCTTAAATTATATTATATTATTATGTTTTTGGTCTCATATTTTAATGCCTAATTGTGAAGACAGAAATAAATGAAAAAATGTACCATTTAAAAATGTCAGGCGCAATATAAATGATATTAATGTACCTAATGTTTATTTTACTGTGACAGGCACTTACTCATATTATCTTGTTTGGTCTTCTTTCTGTGCATAAGTAATGAGGCTCATAGAGATTAAGAGACTTATCCAAGGATTCATACCTAGATTAGTGGTTAATTTAAACCTAGAATCAGGTATCTTTAAACTATTCCCCTTTGTACTCAGATCTTTAAATCATTCCCCTTTGTACTCAACTTTGTTTGGGATGAGATTACATTATCAAGGACTAAGGTAGGAGTTGGCTAATAAATTAAACATATAATGAAGAGTTATAGAAAAGTTACAGAAAATTTGAAAGACAGAAATGTATATGATATGCTTGGGGGATAATGACAATCCTTGTCAAGGATAAACAGATGACATATTTCGGGAGAGCAAAAGAAAACAAGGTAGAGTGAGCAGAGTGGAATTAGGTGCAAGAGGCCGAAGGCCAGCCTGAATTTGGACATTAGTTTTCAGTCTGTTTGCCAAATATATCAATGACACTTTTGGCAGAAATGAAAATGTTTAAGAAAGACTTAAGATCTGTTAAAGTAGTAATGGTTTTTACAAGACTCATTGCTTTTGAAGTAATAAGGCATAATCTATGGGAACTATTTAGGAGGAAGCTAGAAATAGAAGTTCATAAAAAAGTAAGCTTTAGACAGACAGGACCTAGAGTCATGACAATTGGTAGACAGTCGAAGACCTTTTATACTTTGGCCAACGTAGCTAATTTAAGGAAAAGGGAAGAAAAAAAGATATTCATGAAAGAGAGAAAGGGGGACACCTGGGTGACTCAGTCAGTTAAGAAGCTGCTTTCAGCTCAGGTCATGATCCCACAGTCCTGAAGTCAAGTCCCTCATCAGGCTCTCTGTTCAGTAGGAAGCCTGCTTCTACCCTTGCCTGTTGCACTCTCTGCCCCACCCCCAACAAATAAAAAAATAAAATCTTAAAAAAAAAAAAAAAGAGAGAAAGAAGGCAAAAGAAAAATTCAAGGACAGTTGAATTAATACACTGAAAAATATTGAAAGTTGAAACCCATGGTGCCTGGGTAACTCAGTTCATTGAGTGTCTGCATTCAGCTCTAGTCATGATCTTGGGGTCCTAGGATTGAGTCCAATGTCTAGATCCCTGCTCAAGCAGAGAGCTTGTGTCTCCCCCTCCCTTTTGCCCCCACCCCCCGCCCAGCTCCTGCTCTCTCTTGCTCTTGCTCTATCTCAAATAAATAAAATCTTAAGAAAAAAAAGAAAGAAAAAAGAACAAAATCCATAGATTTGCCATTAATATCCTTAATGAACACTTTTCATCCAAGTGGTGGGTGTAGAAGCCATGTTACATGGTAAGAACTTAAAAGCCGAATAGTGAATTTAGTGCTGGCAAAAGCAGAATACTATTTGGATAGAACTACAGTCCTAGAAAGAGAGAATTCAATACTGGGTTTATAATACACATTCTTTTTTAAATATAAGACCTAGCAACTTGATTAAATCCTTGATAAATATCTCAAACCTGGGACAACTTGGGTATTTAACATGCTATTTTTTTCTTTTCCTTTTTTAGAATAAATACTTGTTTGAGCCTCTTGCAAAATAGAAGGAAGAGCCTGCTGAGAAGAAATTGTATACAGTCATAAGAGACCTCAAATGAGAGTAAGAAGAAAACAGAAGTAAAGGAGATCATTAAAAAAAAAAAAATCATAGAAAACTGATAGTGAACATTTTAACCAAAACTTCAAAAAGCAAACTTCTCAATATTCAAAAATGAGTTTTGGGGAGTGCCTGGATGGCTCAGTTGGTGGCACATCTGCCTTTTAATTTTGGCTAGGGTTGTGGTCTTGAGGTTGTGGAATTGGGCTACAGAGGGTTCCACACTCAGAACTGCACTGTTTGTCCTTCTCCCTACCCTTGATTCTGCATATTCTCTCTCTCTCTAACAATTAAATAAAATCTTTAAAAATTAATCAATTAATTAATTAATTAAAATAAATATAAGGAATCTTTGGGCATTAGCTCTGAGATTTTATTACTGGACACCTGTAAAATTTGAAAGGATGGAGAGTAAATAAAAATAGAAAGTACACTGACCAACAGAGAAATAAAATGGAAAGAGCACCTATAATCCAAGAAACACAGTATTAAGGATACTATAGCTTAAATATTCAACTGAACCTTAGTGGGCTTGTATCAAAGATCATGATATTATTTCTTAAAATTTTCAGGCATATTTAAAAGAATGCTTAGTACTTTTTGTGATGAGCACCGGTGTTGTATTGAAGTGCTAAATCACTATATCGTACTCCTGAAACTAATAGTATACTATATGTTAATTAACTGGAATTTAAATAAAATCTTGAGAAAATAAATAGAGTGCTTACTATGTGCCCTGTATATTTAGAGAGAAATGCTGGAAATCATCAAGAAATACCATGTTTTGTTTAGTTTTTATAAAGAAATGTAACTGCTCTATGGTTTTATATTGATATGTAAAACAGAGATTTTTTATTTTTAAGGTGAATAATAAAAAGAAGACTCTATGCAAGATTTATGAAAATAATTTTCTGTGCATTATTTCATGAGAAAAATTCATTAAGGTTAGACGTTGAAACTTTGCTGAAGTCAAGAAATAATGAAAGTAGAAGAATCCCTTACAAAGTTACCTTTTTTAAATTTTATGAGTCTGACCAGGGTATTATTAGGTAGAGCTTAAATGATCATTATAAAGATTCTCACCTTAAGAATAATAGAATTTGAATATTAGAAGGAATGTACATGTATTTCAGCTAGATTCTTATGGTGCAAACCTTTCTTTAATATCCTGATAAGACTCAACATTCCTCAACATTCACTCAACATTCCTCATCCTTTCCATCAAAAGTAATGTTCTACCATTTGAAGGAGCTGACATGGATTACTACAAAAATGTCTAAACTGAATGCAAATCCATTTTCCATCCATCTTATTTCATTGGTCCTGGTACCATATGAGGACAGAATTCCATACGATAATTAAGTAACTCAGAGTTTACACGTATTATTCTCACAATGGTTCTAAAAAGTAGAAACCTCTTTGGCCATCCATATTTGCCTTTTGGGGACACTCAAGCACAGAGAGTAAAAGATCTAAATTTACACAGCTTGTAGTTGAGAAGGGCTTCACAGAGTTTTTATTCTGGCTCCAGGATTCACACTTACTAAGTCATCTTGTCTCTCAGTATGGCTTAAATAAAATTCTGCTGAGCTATTTTGAATTTGTATCAATTACCATAATACAATTTCTTTAATTTGGAGATTTACCATTAATAGTTTATAGTTAATCTGTTCTCATGATAGCACCCATAGCTATTGTACAGTTTCTGCAATAATGGAATGTGTCACTAGAATAACTAGAAAAAAGAAAACTGACTATCTCATGGTCATCCAGAAAAAGAAATTGAGAGAACAATTAAAATTATTTTTCTTACATTCTTCCTATGTTGAGTAAATTCAATTTGCTCCCTACCTCTAACCCACATAAAACACATAAAAACAATTATCTGGGTTGGTTCAATTTCAAGTTTGTATAATGTTCATCAGAAGTGTCCAAGCAAAAATCTTGTCCAATGCCACAGAATGTGAACATAATCTAGAGACCAAGTTTTCAAGTGTGGTGTGCATGAGCTCATGTGTTTACTTTTAGTAACAACGCTGATAATATGGCAATGCTGTTTGAGTTTCATAAATTTTAACCACTATCCTTTAATTTTTAACTCAGTTTTTTTTCAGTGTTCCAAGATTCATTGTTAATGCCCCATTTAACTCAGTTTTTAAAATTACCTGTGAAGGAGAACACCACCACTGTAACTTGGGGGTGATCTTTCTTCTGTTTATGTTCTAAATTGGCCAAATGCTACAGCTGGTTTGGATATCAATTGTAGTTATTAATATTGAAAATTCAGTATGCTGACTTCTTTCTATCATTTATTTAGAAGCACTTTCTGATTATTCACTCTGTGACAGCACTTTGTGTTAAAAAATAATAAGCCCTTGATTTGAATTGGCCTAGCCCATGCAAAAGTCTCAGATTCCTGCTAATTAACTCTGTCATATGAGATGGTTGCAACTATGATAAATGTGGTATTTCATACTTCATATTTTTAAGATATTGAATACATTATTGATACTCAATGTGGTGAGATGGATAGTGATTATGCCTTTTAATAGATGAGAAAAATGAGTCACAATATGGATTATTTTTTTTTAAAGACTTTATTTACTTATTTGATAGAGAGAAACACAGCTAGAGAGGGAGAAAAGCAGAGGGAGTGAGAGAGGGAGAAGCAGGTTTCCTTTGGAGCGGGGAGCTGGATGTAGGGCTCAATCCTGGGACCCCAGGCTCATGACCTGAGACAAAGGTAGACGCTTAACGACTGAGCCACCCAGGGGCCCCCACAATAAGATTTCTTGCTTAAACAGTTTCTAAAGTGCTTATATTAAAAATCCGGGGCTTCGGGGTGGCTCAGTCAGTTAAGTTCCAAAAGGTTTCATTTCAGGTCATGAGCCAGAGTTATGGGATTGAGCTTTACATGGGGATCAACACTCAATGTGGAGTCTGCTTGAGATTCTCTCTCTGCCCCTCCTCCTGCTCTGCTCTCCTCCTGTGCTGGCACTCTCTTTCTCTCTCTCAAATAAATAAATATTATCTTTAATAACAACAAGAAAAAATTCAGGCAGTGTCCTTGCAAAGTCCATGTTCTTAATCAAATGGTAGCTAGCTCATTGCCAAAATAATCACTGATAAATGGTTGGGAGTAGAACACTGGAATTAGTTAAGCCAAAGTTTTACAAATTTACACTATCACAGAAACCCCGAAGATCATTCAACATTATTGCCACACTAATTAACTGATGCTCCCAGATTAACCCTGTGTACCTAAGTCTCTCAAGGAACTAAAAGAACTGGCATTAAGAATCTTGATCAGAGGGGCGCCTGGGTGGCTCAGTTGGTTAAGAGACTGCCTTCGGCTCAGGTCATGACCCCAGAGACCCGGGATCTAGCTCCACATCGGGCTCTCTGCTCGGCAGGAAGCCTGCTTCTCCCTCTCTCACTCCCCCTGCTTGTTTCTGGCTGTGTTTCTCTCTGGCTGTGTTTCTCTCTGTCAAATAAATAAAATCTTAAAAAAAAAAGTTATAAAAATTAAAATTATTAAAGAATCTTGATCAGAAAACTGGCCTCACATAGCGAATTTTTAATAGGTAAATGCACTACTTTCTTTCTTAACATCCCATGAGAACCGCTACTCATTAAGCAGTCACCAAGGTCCCACAGGACTCACCTAATATGTATTTAACAAGGCTGGACATTTTAATTACAGAAATGAGGCTATTTCTGTGACTCAAAATTCCTGGAGGAACTTTTATTAACTAAAAATCATCAGAGGAGACATGGTACCTGTTTTTATTTTATTCAGTGGGTCAAGGAACAGGGGACTCACAAAATGGATTGACAGGGAATTTGTGAGAAAAATATCTGTGTTTTTATTGCCCCTTCAAGACCAAATTGATCAATGTATGATCATTTTAATTTAGTAAATTAATATGCAGGAAAATAAGACTACAATGAAACACTTAAAAGTAATCATCCAATAGTGATGTTATTTTGAGTGGTTTATTTTTATTTATTTTTATTTTTGCTTAGTTTTAGAATTTCTGAATCTTCTGGAATTAGTAGTTTTTTAATAATGACAAAAAAGTATAATCTTTGAACAATAATTTTATAGCCTTTATTTTAACTTGGATAAAAAGTCCTTTTAAATATGGTTTAGTTCTTAATCATTCATTCTCTTTGGTGCTGAAATTGAATTAACAAAAGAGGTAAAATTTTTATCCTGATTATCATACATGACACTTTCTTCAGTTGTAATGAAAATTCATTTGGTAGTAGTTGTTACACATACTTTGGATATCTTGCTCCATCTTTTCATGTCTACCTAAAATAATATAACTTATGATGGTGTAAATATATATACTTACATATATTTAATTAAATATATATATATTTCATTTAGATTTTAGGTTTAATATAAAAATTTTCTCATTGAGCAAGTTTTCTTAATTCGTAAGAATATTACCATATCACCACATTTTTAAATCATATGTCCTCATTCTAAAAGAAATGAGTTTATTGTTCTGTTTAAACATTTTCACATTCATAATATTACCAATGGTATTTATTTATTTATCTGTTTATTTTAAAATATTTTGTTCATTTATTTGACACAGATAGAGTGCACAGAGTGGCAGGCCAAGGGACAGGGAGAAGCAGGCTCCCCACTCAGCAGAGAGTCTGATGTGGGGCTCCATCCCAGAGTGCTGGGATCATGATCTGCACTGAAGGCAGGCACTTAACCAACTGAGCCACCCAGGTGCCCCTACTACCAGTGACTTTTAAACTTTCCCTTAAATCTCAGAAGTATAAATTATCTTTGCAAACTCTAGTATATATTTCTTCATGAAGCTTTGATGGATCTTTGCCTCATTAAGCAAATAAAAAAAAAAAAAAAAAACCAGTTGACTGGTTTTCAATGTAGGCCAATCGATGGTTAGCATTTGTGGGCAAAGATCAATAACACAATTTTGAATATTTACCTGATTTCTCTTCTTTTTTTAAAAAATTGACTTTTTCAAGTATTAAATGTGTCATTTTACATAGATTCATGATGACTCCCAAAACTATAAGTAAGTCCACTATATTGGCAATTAAAATACCATAAGAAGTATCAACACTGGGATTGCAAGTTTTCAAAATGGCAAACACCTATGGTAATATTCCAAACAGAAGATATTTACCTTATGTCTTTTATTTACAAGGTAATATTATTCTTCAAAATAATCCCTGGAAATATTTAACTCATATAAAAAACCAAATACATTTTCTGTTTGTATATACATTTTACTCTTAGTTTCAAATTACATTAATGCTTGCCTAGACATTTGAAAGTCATGGGTAAAAATGGACAAGACTTCATTGTGCACAACCAACAGTGTTACAGTAAAGTGCAATGTAGATAATACAGATTCTCTGGGGAAAATCGGAATTAACCTGGAACATGCTGATCTGATGAAATAGAGACTGAAAGTATGTTTAGAGACTTTGAAAGGAGTTGGGGCTTTATATTGCAGGAAATGGAAAATGAATCCATAGAATTCCCAGCCTTTCACATAGAAAGATTATATTAGCAGGATGCAGGATGGAAATGGAGATGGGGACAATTTTGGAGGGATTTCAGAATAAGAAATGAAGTCTCAGTTTGAGTTGTGGTTTGTGAATAATTATTGAAGTCATAGGCCATGGAAATACTGCAATGAGGGGCGCCTGGGTGGCTCAGTTGGTTGGCAACTGCCTTCTGCTCAGGTCATGATACTGGAGACCCGAGATCGAGTCCCACATCAGGCTTCCTGCTCGGTGGGAGGCCTGCTTCTCCCTCTCTCACTCCTCCTGCTTATGTTCCCTCTCTGGCTGTGTTTCTCTCAGTCAAATAAATAAAATCTTAAAAAAAAAAAAAAAGAAGTACTGCAATGAATATAGATTAGTAAGAGAACAGAAAAAAAACCCAGAATGCTAAGGGTGAAGAGCAGGGGGATGGTGAAAGTGGCCAAGAAAAACTTTGAGAAACATTTTCAGAGAGTCAGGAGAATGAAAAGTTGCACATTAAAGTATAATTACCAGTTATCAGGATTGTCATTTAAGTCTGAATATGGTGAAGAAATGGTGTATGACAAGAGTTGACCTAAGAATTTGTTCCTTGGGCAGTTATTTTTTCTTTCTGTGATCTGATTCAACATTTCAGTCAAATCAATAAATTGGGAAGTATAAAAATTACATAGTTTATTTATTCCCTAAGTTTAGTATGGGAAGAATTTGAAAAAAAAATGTGAAAAAACTCACTAAAATAAAAAAAAATGTTGACAAATAAAATGAGATATATAATATATAAAATTTATGAGTTATTATATCTTTCAACAAGTATAACTTGTTTAATTACACAGTGACTGACAGCAATGAATATTCATTACACTAGCTGATTTAGGCATCAGTTTTCAAAGGTATGGGGAGGTTGGTTTATATTATCTTTGTTTCTTTTGGCAAATAAAGGTTGAACAATATAATAAGTGAATTCCTATTTATCAATATTTCTTCCAAATTGATCAAATAATGTAGAGTTGATTACAGTATTTTTGCCTATCATTTTACAATGTTAAAATAGATATTTGTCTGTTTTTAGACTACGTTTTCTCTCTACATTCAAAATATCACTTAAATATTAATGTATTTACATGGTTCATATAGCTAAAAGTATTCATTCTATGTAAGGTAAAACCTGGCTCCTAAGTATGGCTTCAAGGCTATGGCTAAATTATGACAACTAATTATTTACTTTCATTATATATATAAGTAATATTATATAACTATAATACAATGATATATTAAAATGAGGACTATTTCACTGGATGTTCAAAAGAGAAAGAGAGAAGGAAAAGAAAAGAAAAGAGGAATAAAACTGCAAGTTAGATGCTTACTTGTCATATTTTAGCCCAGAGGAAATCTTAACTGCCTCTAATTTATGGCAGAACTTGTGCAGAATAAGCACACATTGAGATGCACAGAGAATTTATTCAAAACGGATCTACATCCACATAAATAATGTTTCTAGAGTAAAAATACAACTCTGTTGTAAAATATTTCACATAATATTATTCCAAATAATTTTCTTTCAAAATTACAATATATGGGAGGTTAAATAGCAAATATCTCCAGCAAAGAAAAGAAAGATCACAAAATGTATACAAAATGACATCATTATTAAAGCAGAACATATTCAGAATTTGCAGTCATTGTTGTTGGAGAGAGTTAAAAATAAACTTATCTTGAAGTCCAGATGTTTTCTCATTATTGTCAAAATATTTTCCTAATTTATTATCAAATAACAATGATATAGACCATAAAAATGTTCCTATTCATTCCATGAATGATACTGTGTGTCTTGGAAATAATTTCTAGTATTTTTTAATGGAATAGAAGTCTCTATATTTTAATACACAACTATGTAATAAGGATAAAACACAAAATTGCATTATAAAACCCTCTGAGTTTATGAAAGACATTTTATTATTCTAGTAAAAAGAATGCATTAAATCCAGAAATTATCAGTAATTAATGTTATTATATTCTTTCTATCCATTGCTATTATTCTTTTCTTTTGTTCTTTCCTTTTTCCCAAGCCTCTTATGGGACATTAAATCAAGTATGAAATATTTCTTAAGTTCCTTAGTTCAGAGTCCCTTCCTTTGTGGTCTCCAAATAGTCTGGCCAATCCCACTGCATTAAAACTTTTCCTCCTAGAAAAATATTGTCATATTTAACATTTCTTCACCATCTCTAATAAAGATGCCTGGAAGCTCTTAAAGGGTATTTACTGGCCTACCTTGCCCTCCAAAATTTAACAGTATTTCATAAATTTCCAATGTTTATAAAACACATAGTGAATGGCCAATATACCACAAAGAATTTCATAATAAGTTAAAAAATATAGTAATTATCTCTCAGAGGGGAATATGGTGGTGGAGTAAGAGGACCTCATCCACTACACAACTAGGAAACTATCAAATCATCCAAAACACCTCATAAATTGACATGAAGACTTAAAGAACAAACTCCATAATTAAAGGTAAAAAAGAAACCACATTGAAGAAGGTAGAAAATGCAGATACCTGGTTTGGAAGAGAAACAGGTAGGGGCTGCTGTGGTGGGGCAGGAGCCTAGGTGATGGAAAAGGGTGAAATTAAAATTAGCAGAGTGGGGTAGCTATTAGGAAAAACAAATTCTCATAGCAAATGGCTTGGAAAGAAAGAGGGGTCAAATTTCATGAGTCCTTGCAATTAGTGGGGTTTAAAGTCTGGAGCTCTAAAGTTCAGCAGGCTTGGCTCAGGTAGAGCCCACAGGTACTGGGGCTGCTCCTGGATAGAAGGCAGAAAAACAGTCTGCAGACATATAGCATGGAAACAGTGATCTAAAGAGGGCCGGGACACACAGTAAGGATGTTATTTGCTTATCTCAAAACATGTCCCAGAGAGGAACCATTCAGAGAGAGACCCCTTTGGAACAAAGAAATTTTCAGGTGCCAACCCCCCCACCCCCCACTGCCCAAAATAAACACAGAACCACCCGAAGGAAATTAGCTTGCATATACCAAGTCCCACCTCCCCATGCCCTGGAAGAACTGCCCTTCCTAGTCATGACTGCCTCAGTCCCAGCAAGGTGGTCCCTTCCACTAGAGGACCAGCCCAAATCTTCTACCACATCTTCAAACCAGAGTTTTGCAGGGCCTTAGTCTTGGCAGCTGCAGTGACAGGTCTCATTTCATAAGCAGACCAGAGCACACATAGTTAAAATGTACCACCTTCAGGTAAGTGACTAAACACTGCCCACAACAAGGAGAGTGAGCCTCTGCAGAAGACTAGCCTGAAAGATAAAGTAGACAGAACACAATAGCAGAGTGCAAACATACAGTGGAGACACTCCCTAAAGTGTCAGGCCCTGGTGAACAGGGGACACTACACTTCAGGGCACTACAGGACCTCTTTTTCATAAGCCATTACCTTCAAGAACAGGAGACATACTTCCTTAATACACAGAAGCAGGCATAAAGACTGAGATAAAATGAGAAGACAGAAGAATTTTGTCCCAAATGAAACAAGAGGATAAAGCCATTGCCAGAGATTTAAGTGAAAACAGATGTAAGTAACATCCGTGATAGAGAATTTAAAGTAATGATGATTAAGTTACTCACTGGACTTGCGAAAAGAGTGGAAGACATGAGTGAGACCATTAACACAGAGATAAGGAATAATAGCAGAGATAAAGGGCTCAATAAACAAAATTGATGGGATGAATAGTGGGCTGGAAGAAGCAAAGGAACAAATAATGGCCTAGAAGTTAGAGTAACGGAAAGGAATCAAACTGAATAAAAAAAGAGAAAAAAGAAGTATGCAAAATGAGAATAGACTTAGGGAAATCAGGGACTCCATCAAATGTAATAACATTCATGTTATAGGAGTCCTGGAGGAATAAGAGTTAGAAAATGGGGCAGAAAATTTATTTGAAGAGATAAGAGCTGAAAACTTCCCTAATCTGGGGAAGGATACAGATATCCAGACCCAAAAGACCCAGACAGTCTCCAACAAATCAACAAACACAGATCTACACCAAGACATAGTACACTTAAATTGGAAAAATATAGTGATAAAGAAAGAAAACTTAAAAGCACTGAGGCAAAAGAAGACAGTTGTATATAAAGGAAACCCCCAAAAGTCTATCAGGAGATTTTTAGTAGAAACTTTCAAAGCCTGAAGAGAGTGGCTGGATATATTCAAATTGCTGAGTGGGAAAAATCTGCAATCACATACTCTATCCAGCAACAGAAAGAGATAAAGACTATCCCAGACCAAAGTATAGGAATTCAAGACCCCTAAAAAGGCTCTGCAATAAATATTAAAGTGGGGGCGCCTGGGTGGCTCAGTTGGTTAAGCGACTGCCTTCAGCTCAGGTCATGATCCCGGAGACCCAGGATCGAGTCCCACATCGCGCTCCCTGCTCGGCGGGAAGCCTGCTTCTCTCTCTCTCACTCCCCCTGCGTGTGTTCCCTTTCTGGTTGTGTTTCTCTCTGTCAAATAAATAAATAAAATCTAAAAAAAAAAAAAAGAAAAAATATTAAAGGGGACTCATGGAAGGAAAAGACCAAAAGTGACAGTATGAAACTAGGCAACACAAAGCTGTGAAGAAATGGATATTTTTGTAAAATATCAGTCAAGGAACTCACAAAATAAAAGGATGTAAACTTCGACACCATATACCTAAAATGTGGGGAGAAGAAAAGAAAGAATGGTTTCAAACTTAAGTGGCCATCAACTTAATATAGATTGCTATATGCAGAACATATTACATACAAACACAATGCTAACTGCAAATCAAAGCCCGTTAATAAATATGCAAAAAGAGAAAGGATTCCAATTATATCACTAAAGAAAACCAGCAAACCAGAAAAGAGAGAAAGACAAGAAAGGATCAGAGAAAATCTTCAAAAAACACCACAAAACAGGTAATAAAATGTTAATAAAGATGTATTTAGCAATAACTACTTTGAATATAAATGGACTAAATATTCCAATGAAAAGACATAGGGTGACAGAATCAATAAAAAACAAAAAACAAGACCCATCTATCTTCTGCCTGCAAGGGACTCATCTTAGACCTAAGGACATCTGTATGTTGGAGGTGAGGGGATGGAGAAACACCTATCATGCAAATGGATGTCAGAAGAAAGCTGGAGTAGTAATACTTGTATCAGGCAAAATGGACTTTAAAACAGAAACTGTAACAAGAGACAAAGAAAGACATTATATAATAATGAAAGGTATGCCCCAACGAGAAGAAACAAAAATTGTAAATATTTATGCACCCAACATAGGGGAACCCAAATACAAAACAAATGCAAAGGGCTAAAATTAATAGCAAACAAAGAAACTACAAAATTTGGAGTATAATTTTGTCATGCTTTCTCCTCTTTCTGTCTAAGTATATATTCACTCTCACACTTACATTCAGGCATACAAGTACATGTATTTCACAAACACATATATACACAAAACCATCTTTCTTTTATATATCGTTTTCTGCAAAGTTTTTGTTTTATTTATCCTTTGGTATGACATTACATCCTAGGTATCTTTTGATGTCAATAAATTATCCTTCTATCACATTGTGGTAGCAGCATTAACACTATATTTTACTTCACATGTGAGGCTTATTAGTCATTTCATTGATTTCCTTTACTAAGATATCTGAAGTGTACTTTATTATCTATACATCTGTACTTATATGTGTATTTCTATAGCCCTGATTCCTAAAATTGGAACTGATTTATTGTGGGACACCCCACACTTGTTATTTTGATCAGTGTGTATGGCCAAATTGTTTCTAGAACTTAAATTCTTAACAATGATTGGAATACTTAGTTTACTTCACCTTCCCGGTGACTGCTATTAGACTTAAATTCTATTGATTTATTTGTGATAACTTCATAGGAGAAAAGTAAGATAGCATGTTTGCTCTAATTTTCATTTATTTAATTGGCACTAAAATGTAAACTATCATTTCTTTGGTTTTTATGTTTTGTTATATTTTTTTTAATTCATTGACTCATTTTTTAAAAATAACTTGTAAATCTGGTACATATTATTAAGAGTAATCTTTTTAAATTAAATGTTTTAAATATTTTCTCCCAAAATGCTACTCACATTTTGTCTCATACAGCATGGACTTTTGTATATACTGTTTATTTTTGACTGGCCATAAAACTGAATCTTGCATGAGGAAGAAACAAAGTAAATGACTTGTTTATTTATTTGTTTACCTTTCTTGTTTTGCTACTACTTCACAAAAAGATATCTTTATACAGTCACTTGATATTAGCTAATTGCAGATGTTCTCGATAACTGGACTCCTTTTATAAAATCACAAACCTAATACAGTTTAGAGTAAAACACAACAATACCATGTAATTAAGGGTCAGGCTCAACTGGACTTAGTGTCTAATCTCTTCTGGTGCTTTTTGCCTCTATAACATTTCCGAAATCCTCATTCCTAGGAGTTGAAATGCACCCATCTCCTAAAGAGATTACTGTGGTGGCCTAGAGCAATTCTCCCTTCTACAGTTCCCTTCCACCAATCGATTAACTATATTCTCCTCTCATCTCTGTAAGACACAGTTTGTAGAATTCTCATAACTAAAATCCTTCAAAGTCTCCCACTCAATTATAGGAGAAACATTCAAGTTATTTATTATGATAACAGAATCCTTTCAGAGGTAATTATCTACTAATTTTTCCAGCTTTTAATTTGACATTATTTCTCATATTCTCTGTAATCAACCATACAACCTATTTACAATTCTGAGTAATATTTTGTACCTCTATGAACTTTTGGAAATACAACTTCCCTGTCTTAGTATTATGTATCTGAACTATAAAATCAGAAGAAATGGCCAAACTTGTCTTGTACCATCATGGGCTATGGTGGCATTTTGCCCCAGGGCTAGTAATTATCTGAAGTTTGGCTACTCTGTATTTCAATATTACATTCAATGAAATGAGCTCGAAAAAACAAAAAAGAAAGAAAAGAAAAAAGCTCTGGAAATTTCACTACTTTTTTCAAAGTAGAATACTCTTTCAAAGCATCTACATATCTTACATTCAATATTTATGTCTTTCATTTATTTGTAGGGTTTGTGCTTATTGCTGTAGATGATGATGATAGTGGTAAAGATGATAATTACTATCAAATGGAAACATTTGTATCTGGTATCTGGGGCTGATACATGCCAAGAACAGATGGTGCCAATTTTCCTTACCTCATTCCTTTTTTTTTTCTTTAATATGGAATGGTTTGCAAATTTGCATGCCATTTTTGCATGGGGGCCATGTTAATCATCTCTGTATCATTCCAGTTTTAGTATGCGTGTTGCCAAAGCAAGTACTGCTTCCTCTTTTTTTACCTGACATAGTTTGAATACTATCCATGAACTTTAAACTGGTGGTTAGATTGTTAATTTGTTCAGCAGTGAAGTTGCTTGAGTGGAAAAGATAAATAAGACAAGTGGCAGGAAAATGCATACCGGGTACCTTAGTGACACCAATTTTCTCTACAAATAGATGGAATCCCCAATCATACCGCCAAGGCCAGCTCTGCAGGAGGGTCCAATAGTAAGTCAGGGGAATGTCCTGAGACTTAGTCCAGTCTGGGTGAGCAAACCAGGGAAGCCTGAAGCAATCTTCAGAGCCCACTGTCCAAAACAATGTACTCAGATATTTCTGTTCTCTATTTGGCCCTGCCTCATCTTCAAGTTTAGGTTCTAACTGGTTAAAAAAAAAAAAAAAAAAAGAGTATGTTTTTTTCAGTTCTGCTTTTTCCATTATTTTAGCTTAGCTGATAGAACAAAAATGGGGTGCCCTCATTTTTTTGATGGCCTAATTGTGTTCTTTCACATCTCCAAAGTAGAATCCATTTTCTCACACCCCCCACCTGCTGGTATAATGTGTAAACTAAAGATATATGTCAAATTGGTGCTTCCCTTTTATATTGGGCCTAATTTTTACTTGATTTGGCAGCTTTTTTTCTTCAGAGTTTACATTATTGAGTTATTATAATTCACTAGCTCAAATGCAGATGAACTTTCTTCTTTATTCTGTGTTTTTCCATTCATTTTGGAGGGTTTTATTTTTTTTTTAAGATTTTATTCATTTATTTGACAGAGAAACACAGCTAGAGAGGGAACAAAAGCAGGGGGAGTGAGAAAGGGAGAAGCAGGCTTCCTGCCCAGCAGGGAGCCTGATGTGTCCCTCGATCCTGGGACTTTGGAATCAGGGCTAGATCTGGGACTCCAGGATCATGACCTGAGCCAAATGCTTAATGACTGAGCCACCCAGGCACCCCATTTTGGAGAGTTTTGTGTTTATGAAAACAATATTTACTATCTTTACTAGAATTCTCATTCATTTAAAATGTATGTGAGCTTGCCTATTTCTAAACTTTGGAAGACAATAAATGAATCATAGGTTAACCCTATTGTAACAAAAAATTAAGAAAGTAAATAAATGTTTAGAGACATAATCATTAGTCTATTTGTAGTTTACAGTGTTACTTTAACAGATATTCAGGCAGAACCCAATGAAATGTATATTCCTAAATTAATGTCACCATGAAGGATTAGGCAACATTACTTCACACATATAAGAAAGTAAAGAGAGGTAAAAAAAAATAATGTAAAAATAAATTTTGGTTAAAAAATTTAATAAGCTAAGTTGATGATTAATATAGTGAGGCATAAATGGGTTTTCTTGGCTATTTGTGTTTATTTTGATATGTTCTTAAAATATTAGATTTTACATGAATTTATGACTGTCTTGAGCTCTTTATTTTATGGATATGTACACAAATATGCCTCTTTACACCAAACATAATCACAGAACAAAGGATAACAGTGAATGAAAAAATTCTTGTTCATTGAATTTTTCATTCACAAATGTTCTTAGGAGATAAAGAGGGAGGTCAGTGAAAAACACAACTGTTTGTTCATATATTATCTCTGACACAAAACCCCTCACAAACATAAATTCTCCTCTGTATGCTCTCATAAAGTAAAGGTTTCACATGAAATAAATAGGAGCATTAAATATACAAATACATAAGCGGTCATAAATGTTAACCCCATTCCATTTTAGTATATTCATAAGTCTATTTCTGCATAACAATTAATGCCTCATGCTGTTTCAGCACCAACTTGGCAGATAATGAGACTTCTGTATGGGAAAATGTAAATGATTTTACTGACCAAGTAACAGGGGAAATATATTTCTTTTCCATAAAAAAA
>PITA01011051.1:0-42402 GCA_004023965.1 Spilogale gracilis
ACGACTGGAGTCCAGCCTCAGGGCTGAAAGTAACGGATCCAGAAACTCAAACTCTGCAAGAACATGGCTGTAGGACTCCGGTATCACTGGCACAAAAGTCATTTAGCCGGAAAGTTGCAACTACCTTGAGTGACAGGCACAGTATTCCTGAATAAAGCCTGCAAAAATATAATTTAAGAAGCTCTTTGCTCAGTCAGCATGCATTTAATGGATATATGGAAAACAAAGAGAAACATAAGAAAGGGAGAAAGGGACAAGGATCTCTACTCCGGTAGCTAGCATCTAAATGAAAAGAAAGCACACATAGGTAATATTATATGGAACCATCACCTTGTACTTCACTGTCTGACTCTGAAACTCCATGAGGATCAAGTCCAGATTGTTAAGGTCTTCCATAATCTCATCCCACTCTTTTATCTCACAGTTTGTGTAGGTAGGATAGGCAATGCAGGATTTAACAGGAAAATTGGTCAAGCTCCTCTTTGGCAAAATAGCAACCTCAGTTGTACTTCAAGGTGTAAATCTTTTTCTGCCTTTCAGAGTCTGTCATTAAAAGGCAATTGTTCTCTAAAGGCTTCAAACTAAAGCCTATGGGCAAATTCAATAGTTAAAAGAGTCAACAATTTAACAGTGCTTAACAGAAATAGACCTCTGGATCTCTTTCTCCAAACCAACAGGGGCTCGGTAAGTACCTGCTGAATGAATGAGTGCACCTACTCAGTGGGAAGTAAGGTGCAGGGAATTAAAACTCAAAGAAAAATAAGAGCTTCAATAAGAGAACTAACGAATGAATAGGAGTAAGAATATGAGACAGCAAATACTAAATACCCAATGAAGACTTTGTAAACTAACACAAGAGTTTATCTGTTCAGCAACTCTCAAGTGTATATTTTTGTTAAACTCTACCAACTTCTGGGCACCTGGGTGACTCGGTTAACTGACTGCCTTCAGCTCAGGTCAAGATGCCAGGGTCCTGAGATCAAGTCCCACATTGGGTTCCCCCTACTCTATGGGAGCCTGCTTCTCCTTCTCCCTCTTCCTGCCACTCCCCCCGCTTGTGCTCTCTCTATCTCAAATAAATAATAAAATGTTAAAAATAATAATAAGTAAATTGTACCAACTTCCAAAAAAGAAATAAAATTCAAGAAAATTCTTACCCATTAATTTTAACTTTTCTAAGTCTTTTGTAACATGCCAAATTAAGATAAGAAACACTACAGAAAAATTTAGAAACAACCATTTATTCTTCTTTTTAAATTATTTATACATTTTTATTTTTTTCAGAACCACATGTATTTACTCATTCATTTATTCATCAAATACGTACATAGTGTCATCAGCCAGACCCTAAGACCTGACCTTTACTTCTCATGGGCCCGTTCCCACTGGCCTTTGTCCCACATTTTCCCTTAAGCTCCCCTTTCCAGCTTATCTCTTAACTCAGGCAAAAGACCCTAGGGGATAAACATCCTGTGATGGAAACCGAAACTACCCCTCCAGCAGTAACCCATGCCTGGCCGGGAGCTTTGTCTGCTCAGCAGGCCCAGAGCAGTTGGGAGCTTAACCTCCGAATCAGGCCAGTTCTAGGGGACCATGGAGTGACCCAGGTAGTAAACTACATTTATCTTTACCTCACTGGAATACTAAAATCTCCACCCAAGGAAGAGCACGAGCCTGCATTACATAACATATAATGTTCGTATAAGCATGTTTCCTTAAAGAGCACACACAACCTTATGTCTATCTCTATCTACTACAACAAGGCTCCCTATCTAAATATTCATCCCAACCCTACGTAAAAGAAACCCATTCATCCTTGCTTGGGAAGTCAAAGCTTTGTAAATCATTCCCATGATCTCCTTATTTGCTGCAAATAAAGTTTTTTTTATGCCACAACTCTACCCAGTGTAGTTTCCACCTGGGACTCACAGGAGTGAACTCAAAGTTTGTTAGGTTACAAGAGCACCAACCTGTGCATTGTCTAGGTCCAGGAGATCAAACAGGACAAAACAAAACCCTAACATTCACGGAGCATACTTCCCAGTGGCAAAACACACATTAGCTTACGATGGTTTTTTTTTCTTTTAATTGCATAGACATAATATAGCCTTATTTCCTATTCCTTATAATGTTCTTTTTTTTTAAGATTTTATTTATTTGAGGGAGAGAGACCACAAGTAGGCAGAGAGGCAGGCAGAGAGAGAGGACAAGCAGGCTCCCTGCCAAGCAGAGAGCCCAATACAGGCCTCGATCCCAAGACCCTGAGATCATAATCTGAGCTGAAGGCAGAGGCTTAACCCACTGAGCCACCCAGGCGCCCCCTTTTAATGTTCTTAATATAGCTTGACCTCTGCAAGGAGATAGTAGTTCAATAAAAACAGCAAATCTTTAGTAGTCCCATACTCAAAATATTGGAGAATTCCAGGGCGCCTGGCCAGTTCAGTCAGTGGAGTGCGTGACTCTTGATTTCAGGGCTGTGAGTTCCAGCCCCACTCTGGATGCAGAGATTAACTAAAAATATATCTTTCAGACTGTTTAGGTGGCTTAGTCAGTTAAGGGTAATCTTTCGACTCATGTCACAATCTTGGTGTCCTGGGATCAAACCCCATGTCAGGCTCCCTGCTCAGCAGGGAGTCTGCTTCTCCTTTTCCCCAGACCCCTCCCTTCTCTCATGCACACACACTCTCTCTCAAATAAATCAATAAAATATTTTTTAAATAAAATCTTTATCCCCCCCCAAAAATTGAGAATTCCTGACCTATGAAAAATCTCTCATTCTTTTCATTCATTCATTTTATTGAGTTCCTAGTAAAATATGAGGCACAATGGTGGGAACAAGACAAATAAAATAATTCCAGAAATCAGTCACTTTATAAATAGGGAGAAAAAGCGCACACACGCACACACCCCCCCAAGGGAGACGAAAGCCAAGTGCTATGTTGGAACTTAGAGGACACAAGAATCACAAAGGAACCACAGAAAACTTCCTAAGGGATGTAGCACTGGAGCTGAGTAGGTTTTTATCAGAAGAAAAAGAAAAAGGGCAGCAATAAGCAAAAATACAGAGGATACATTTGGAGATACATTTAGTCTTTGGTTGAAACACAGTATACTGGGGCGCCTGGGTGGCTCAATTGGTTAAGCCACTGCTTTTGGCTCAGGTCATGATCTCGGACACAGGGATGGAGTCCCGCATTGGGCTCCCTGCTCAGCGGGAGGCCTGCTTCTCCCTCTCTCACTCCCCCTGATTGTGCTCCCTCTCTGGCTGTGTTTCTCTCTGTCAAATAAATAAAATCTTTAAAAAAAAAAAAAAAGAAAGAAAGAATACAAATGGAGTAACGCAAGATAAAAGCAGAAGAGTAATTCAGTACAAGGTATGACATACTTTGACTTTTAAACCAAGGAACCTGAAGACATTTTGAGAGGCAACAGAAAGGCACTTGAAGGATTTGGTATTAAGCAATTGCATAACTTGTGTGAAGTGCTGGGGGCACACCCTAGAAAACAAAGACTTGAGAAAAGTGTTGCGTGGTCAGGAAGCAAAGACAAGGCCTTCCAATTATTCAAGAAATCCAGTGGAAAAGAACTTTTGACTTTTTCTTTTTTTTTTTTTTAAACTAATTTGAAAGGGGGTAAGAGCAGAGGGACTCTTCAAGCAGACCCCCTGCTGAGTGAGGAGCCAAAGGAGGTGGGGCATGATCCCACAATCTCTGAGGTCACAACCTTAAGAGTCAAACGCATAACCTACTGAGCCCACTCAGGCACCCCAACCTCTCTTCACTTTCTGAGCAGGATAGACTCAAAGGATCTGTTAGTAATAGCTAAGTCTTTAGAATGAAAAGGACTGAAAATACAACAAAAAGACAAAACCACAGTATAAAATCCTAAAGAAGACAGAAAGGAATGACATCAAGCCCACAGTGTCTAACCTCATCTGTTTCTTATCCTAAGCTGAGGTGGGTAGGCCATCTGGCCTTGATCTCAGTGTTCTACAAGTTATAATTTAATGAGGTAAAAAAGAAACTACTAAGTTCCTGTTTTTCTAAAAAAAGATTTAATGGGAAATGAGAATGAAAAAGAAACAGCATAAGCAATGTCAGTTTCAAGGCAAGTTGCAGGGTGATGGTGGTAAGCCAACTCCAAATGTATACTTTTTTGGGCTTTAATACTCCCTTTAGTATTTAAATCTCATCACTCAGAGCTCTTACTAATTATGTCTAATTGTGTCTTCTGCAGTTTAAGGGAGCAAATTTACTTCTTCCAAAATAACACTTTAATTCTGAAAAGTGTTATCAGGTCTTCTAAAAATCTAACGTTCCCAATTCTTCAATCATTTCTGGCATGACAATTTCCAAATTCCTCTCTATTCTTGTCAATCTTCTACACAAGTGATATAGTTTGCCTGAAAATAATGGTACCTAGAACAGAACATAATACTCCTTAAGTAGTTGGAAAACACAGAACAGAATAGAAACACTAACCTCCTGGATCTGGACACTAAGTTTCTATATTACAACCTAAATACCATCTGATGTGTTTTTAAAATGGCCATGTCACACTTTTGATTCAACTAATACCCAAAGAAATTTTCACATGAAATGAATATAATCTTCCTACCTAATATTTATATACAACAGAATTGGGCTCAACTTGAAATCTGTTATTAATCAAATGTGACAATGAATATAAAAAGGACTTACACATTTAAATTCTCTGTAAAAACAACAGTACAATGTTGGCAATTGTTAAAGATGGGTTCTGGGGCGCCTGCGTGGCTCAGTCATTAAGCATCTCCCTTCGGCTCAGGTCATGATCTGGAGTTCCCGGGTTGAGTCCCGCATTGGGCTCCCTGCCAGGCAGGGAGCCTGTCTCTCCCTCACTGCCCCTGCTTGTGCTCCCTCCCTAGCTGTGTTTCTCTGCCAAATAAATAAATCTTGGAAAAAAAAAAAAAAGACGGGTTCTGAGTACATGGGGGTTCATCTTATCCTATCTACTTTTGCCTGTTTGAAATTTCCCATAACAAGATTTTTTTTTTTTAAGATTTTATTTATTGGGTGCCTGGGTGGCTCAGTTGTTAAGCATCTGCCTTCCACTCAGGTCTTGATCCCAGGGTCCTGGGGTTGAGCCCCACATCGGGCTTCCTGCTCACTGGGGAGCTTACTTCCCCCTCTTTCTCTGCCTGCCTCTCTGCCCATTTGTGATCTGTCAAATAAATAAATAACATCTTAAAAAAAGATTTTATTTATTATTTGACAGATCACAGCGAGAGAGGGAACACATGCAGGGGGAGTGAGAGAGGGAGAATTCCCACTGAGCAGGAAGCCCGATGTGGGGCTCAAACCCAGGACCTGGGATCAAGACCTGAGTGGAAGGCAGACGCTTAACGACTGAGCCACCTAGGCTCCTCCCCCCCCCATAACATGATTCTTTTAAGTGAATACCTTCTTTTTCTTTACAGATTTCATTTATTTATTTCCAAGAGTGAGCACGATGGGGGGGGGGAGTGTAAGGAGGAGAGAATCTCAAGCCGACTCTGTGCACAACCGGACAGGGGGCTCGATCCCACCACCCCAAGATCATGACCTAAGCCCAAACCAACAGTCAGAAGCTCAACCGACTGAGCCACCCAGGAGCCCCTTTAAGTATATACCTTTTTTTTTTTTAAGGCTTTGAGAGCACAAAAGTGAGAGTGATCACAGACAGGGCGAAGCAGACTCCACACTGAGTGGAGAGCCTGATGCAGAGCTCAGTTCAAGTCCCTAAGATCATGACCTGAGTGGAAGGAAGACACTTAACCATCGGAGCCACCCAGGTACCCCAAGTACATACTTTTAAAAGAAATCTCTGTACAAACCTTCAAAGGCTCACCTTCTTACATAATCTATGATCGCATCCTTACTTTTTCCAGCCTCATTTTCCACTTTATACCATTTTCCAACTACACCAAGATATCTTTTGTCCCTCTTTTATTGTATAAACTTTCTGTGCCTCCATGGTTTAATAGGTACATAGATACTGTTTTTTTGAATCTTCACTTATCTAACAAAACCCTTTCTGCAAAGCTGAGTTTAAGTATTACTTCTGTTAAGCCTGCACACCTCTAGCCTAGCAAAAACAAAAAACAAAAAACAAAAAACCTAAGCAAATAGAAGGTGGCTACAAATGCAGACCAAAGTCAGTTCTTAAGGGTTGGCTTGCCCAAGGTTACAGAACTCTGCTGAGGCAGAGCGGAGACTAGAATCCACCTCTCCTGAGTCCAAATCTAACAATCTTACCATTTCCATGCATAACCTGATAACATAAACGAGTAGTACGATTAAGAAAAAGTTTTTCCCAACACCCTAATATACTTATTCTACCAATGGACCACAGTGTTTGCTGCTCACACATCAAAAGCAAACAACAGCGTTCTCTTTCCTCCACCAGCTACGTGGAAGGATGAGGAAGAGAGAAGGAAGCAAGCAAAAATTAAAGACACTATGCGAAGGGTAAGTAGGAGATCCCACCATTCCACAACAGGATCTTTCTACCCAAGAAGAAATAGTCAGTGAACTCTTAACCTTAGAGAAATGGCGACTCACTCATAAATGCATCATGTATTCAGCATGCTTTGTACCCACCGCTGCACACGGTCCCTGCGCACAAGAAGCTTTCTGGCGGAACCAGTAACTTTTTTGCAGCGGTATCTTTAATACTGTACTCAGATCTCTCCAAGAGAGAAGCCACGGTAACCAAGTGTTCAAAGCCAGGTTCACAGACCAGCAGCACCGCTCAGCCCCGCTTCACCATCTCAAGACCGGCAGCCCTCGAGAACTGGACCCTCTCTCACAGCGGGGACACTCACCGAACAATTAAAAGCGGCACAGACACTCAAGGAGCAAGTAAGACCGATACTTGAGAGTCTTTCCACCTTCCGTACCTCCCCTTCCTGGCTTACGTCATCCAGAAGCGCCGAGGACGCGGGGGACAACGCTATTAACGATACTTCCTTGTCACGTGACAGGTTACGCCCCTGCTTGCGCGTGGTCCCTCCCCCTTCGGCCGCGGTCGCAATTTACGCTCTCTGCGGCCTGCAGACCACGGGTTGCTGCCGGCCGAAGACGCAGCGCCAACGGGGACCGGAGGACTTTTAGGCTAAAGGGGTGAGCCAGCCGGGATCCCGGGACCTCTCGCAGCTTGAGACCAGCGAAAGGAAATGAAACAGGCGGGAACCGGCGGGGGAGGGAGGGAACTAGCGGAAGGAGTCATGGCGGCCGCGCTTTGGGTCACGTGCCCGGCAGGACCGCCTTGGTACTTCCGGTCACGTGCCCCCCAGAGTCCTCGCAGCCAGCGATGGAGGCGAGACCCCCCAGTAACAGAGGCGGTGGCGGCGGCGGTGGCTGTTGGGTTTCTGCGTCTTCCCGGCAGCGTCTGTAAGAAGAGCAGCGGAACTCGACCCAACCCGGCCCAGTTACTTACTCTCTGCCCAGGGCCGTAGCTTCCACCTGGTAAGTTTAAACCGAAGAATGGGGGTGGGTGGGTGGGTGAGGAGCTGACAGGCCCGGGGGCCGCAGGACGGCGCTCATTCTGCCCCTTTTCCCTGTCCCTGTTGCCGTCGCCACAACCCCTAAGTCTGCCATCTCGGTAGCCTTTTTTGTCCTGAAGCGGGCGATAGGCGACCCCTAATCTGCTGGCCTGAAGGAAGTCTGCCCCATTACTGAAAGCAAGGGACTCGAAGATTTACCCAAAGCCAGGATCAGACTTGGCTCCAGAGAATGAAGGACGTGGAGACCTCTGCCTGACAGAGGATCCCTTCCCGTTAGGAAATGTGCTGTTAAGTCTTTCGGTTTCTGTAGAACAGCTTTCACCGTAGTGTCCGCACACCTTTAGCTTCTCCTGTCAATCTTACCGCTTCTTAAAACCTTAACACGTGGGCCGATGCATACGCCTAGTGTTGGTCTATTCCCAATTTGATTGTCTTGCAATGATGAAAAAAATAGACCACCAACCCATGGAAATGTATGATTGTTTTTATAAATTCCCGAGTGTTCTCAGAGGCAAAACTGATTAAGGGAGTATATTCAGTTGACTCTTAAACGCCCATTTTGGCGTTTAGTGGGGGACGGTGGAGAGATATAAAAACTTACCTTTTGCCGATTAGAAGACCCAATTTTTAAAAAAGCATACAAAACTAAGTGGTTTGAAATACACCTTGGAGTAAGGATTAACTTCATTAAGGAGTGGAACAGTTTCTCCCCACGAATTCTTACTGTGAACTCCAGTATACAAAACAGCATGCCCCGGTGGAATTGGATTTGGGAAGGCCAAGCCCCACCCAGTCGCCTTCCCCTCTTGGAACAATTTGAAAACCATTTAACTGGGCTTTGGTAAATAAGCCAAAATTGCCTACCCTAAAATAGATTTTTAAAGTAAAACTAGAACAAATGTGATGGAGAAGTCACAACAGAGGGGAAGATATCAGTCCTATGGCTTACAGAAAGACTGGGCTCTGGGGAGAACTTTGTACATTCTAGCAAACCTGAATCCCTCATTTGGGAAGGAGGGAAAGATAATTTGAGGCCATTAAACCTGTTCTTTTGCCCTCACTCAGCTGACATTTAGCAGTGCCACAGATTGAAAGTGTTAGTTTCTCTTCGATGATGTTATATACACAGGGCAGTGCAAATGTAAATTAGCCATGTAAATGCAGGGAGAGCTGTTTTAAAATACTAGAAAGATTGGTGCAGAGAGGAATCTGTGTAATAAACCGAATGATCAGCTTCCTGCATGTACTGCCCTGGAGGCATTTATCTTCTGCGGGTTTATCTTTCCACCTTTAGCCCTGCTTTTCTGTGCTGCTGGGGTTTTTTCCCCTACCATCAGACTGAGCTTTCCCAGCATTTTGACCACTATTTCTACTCCTTGGATACTGCTGCTAGAGGTGTCTTGTGCCCTTCCTCTTTTTACTCTTAGCCTGTCTTCAATATGGCAGTATCATACATCCAGCTAATAAGTAATAAGTCTCTCTCTTCCCCACTTTGACTACCAACTGATTGTTCTCTCAATTTTGATATGTACTCTTGTCAGCATGCAGTATTTAGTAGTGAATATGAGCATATATTTCATTCTCTCTTGGTCTCTGTCGCATTTTCTCTCTTCTGCCTCTCCCTGCACTGCTGTAAAATGAAAAAGTGCTTGGTCTCAAAATTATTGCATCAGTTATTCCCCTTAATAGCTTCATTGTGTGTGTAACTTCATTAAAATGGTAAATTTTGTTCGCTTTTTACATACATTCAAGGTCCTATTCCCTGTAATGCTGAATTAAGATTTTTTTTGATTGCCTCACAGCAAGCAGCATTCCAGATCTCCATTTTGTATGCTGGCAGATACAGCAGCTCTCTCTAATAATAATCCTCCTTTTAGAGACTGATGTGGAGTTTATATTTCACCTCTTGTCCTTGTTTCTGCCCCCATTTATCTCTGCATATTAGAAAGAGAGGTAATTTAAAGGTTTCTGTTGATCAGTTTCAAATTCTTCCTATCCCTGTTTTCTTATAAGCCAGTTATTGGGATCTCAGAAGAACGATACTGTGATTTCTGAGTAGAGGGCTATAATGCTTGCTTCTTCGAGGTTAGCCAAGGATATGTATGCAAAGGGATCTTGTGTTTCTTACCAAGCTGGTGTTTTTTTTAACAAGAAGGATCTTAAATAGATGTCACAGATATTTATTGGACGCTTCATAATAGGCCAAATATATGGCTGGGTGCTGTATTGCAGTGAATACAGCACATACATCCCCTTCCCTTTATGGAGCTTGTCATCTGTCAGGGGAGGCAAGCATTAAAAGAATTACTTTAGAAATTAATTATAGTTGTGGTAAGTGCTATCAGGAGAACAGAAAGTCTTACCTAGTAATTTTGAAACTTGGTACTAAGTAGCAAAAAAAAAATGATTAAAAGCCAGCTGATAGGAAAGGAGGAGAATGCAAAGGCTCAGTAAAACATGTACATTTAACTTGAAGCAATTATTTAACTGCAAATGAATTAATTCCTTTACTGGAGGATCTTGCTATTTAAAGTAGTGTTGTGGCAGATAATTTCATAAAGTAAATAATCTTTTAAGTAGAGGCACCTGGGTGGCTCAGTCAGTTGAGTGTCCGAGTCTTGGTTTCAGCTCAGGTCATGATCTCAGGATCCTGGGATCGAGCCCCGCTCTGTGCTCAGGGAGGAATCTACTTGTCCCTCTCCTCCCCCACCTACTGCTCTACCCCCCCCCCACGTGTGCATGCACAAGCTCACTTTCTCTAATAAATAAATGATAAAATCTTTTAGAAAAGTAATCTTTTAAGTAAAGCTAGATCTTCATCAAGCTGATCTGCTTAAATGGAACTAACCAATACTTTTCATAAATAAAATATTCTGTGACTCTTACAGAGGTTTACTGGGAAGAAGCTTTTGCTTCTCTAGGAGAGAAGGAGCTATGTTCAAGAAAAATTTGGAAATCACAGAAGACATAGGATACCCCACTAGTTTTATTAAACTTCCTAAAACTGTTAAACAATTAACAGAGGTGCTACAAATGAACAAGGAAGTTTGCCAAGCAAGACAAGCTGTGAGACAATTGACTCGTCATCCCAATGTTCAATTACTTATTTCTGATTTATTTTTAATGTTCTCCAAAATGGATTTTAATATGAATGGTTTTATGTGGTAGTGACTGACTCTAATGGTTCTCTCCATCCCCTGATTTATTCTCCATTTTACAGTTTCTGTCTTCACTCATGTTTTGTTTCTTACCTTCTTGTCTCAGAAGTTTTTTCTATTCTTTTCCAAAGCTAGCACTTCTTATTTGTGCCTGTAAGTCCAGTTAATTGGAGACTTGCTCTATCAGCTGTCCTTGCTTACTGTTATTCCTCCATATATGGATGTGCTTAAAATTGTCTTATAATTGTCTGCTTTCCTGTCCATAAAGCCTTCCCTCCTGTCTTTCAGATTTTGATGCATGTTTCTTAAAATGTGGTTTGTATAGTATACAGTGTAACTTCCAATAGTATAGACTTATTCTAAGTTATGTGTATTATAATGAATATAAAAATCAATATTAAAGTATTAAATAGTTCCATAAATGTTATAAAATTTTCTTTATATATTTTTAAAGTAAAAAAGAAACAGTTGAGATGTATTACAGAAATTTTGAAAATAACCAACAATTGTTTTCTTACACTAACACTAACACTTTCCTATGTTACCTTACAAACCTCTGGTTTGATAGGGAAGAAGACTTTCTTAATAACTACTTTTCTCATAAAATATGTATTATAGATAATCCAGAAAACAAAAAGAACATTCAGGTTGTCGTAATTCCATCACCAATAGGTTACCACTGTGAAGTTGGGTGTATTCCTCCAGTTTATATATATTTGTGAAATAGCATGGTAGAACTCCAAGGTCAAGCTGACCCAGATTCAAACCTAGCGACTTCCTTGATGCAATGGGAAAGCATCTTGATTTTTTATAGACCCAGTTTCCTTTATCTGCAGAATAGAACTAATAATAGAACCTACCTCGGGATTGTTAACTGGGGACTGAATGAGATAATGCTTATAAAGAACTTTAGCCCAATGCCTGGCACATGTTAGTAAGCATTGAGTATTTTTTTTTCTTTTAATGTAAGCTGTACCCCCAGGGTGGGACTTGAACTCATGACCCCAAGATCCAAGAGTTGCATGCTTTGCCAACTGAGCCAGCCAGGCTCCTTGCATTGAGTACATTCTAGATATTACATTAAAATTTTTAGATGGAATAATACGAAATCAAACTACATACTTTTTTTCCTGCTTTCTTTAACAGTGTATATTTTCATGTCATTAAATAGTCTTTTAAAGCAGTGGTTTTTCAAACCTTTTAAGCAGCAGTGACTCTAATCAAAATCTAAGAGGGTGTTAAATAAGTAAGTCAGTTAAAAGATGGTATTATAGGGGGCGCCTGGGTGGCTCAGTTGGTTGAGCTACTGCCTTCGGCTTGGGTCATGATCCCACATTGGGCTCCCTGCTCGGCGGGAAGCCTGTTTCTCCCTCTCTCACTCCCCCTGCTTGTGTTCCCTCTCTGGCTGTGTTTCTCTCTGTCAAATAAATAAAAAAATCTTTAAAAAAAAAAAAAAGATGGTATTATATATTAAAAACGTTAATCTTTGTCATGTGTTTTATAGATATCCAAACTGGAGATTGTAAAACAACGGACAAGTATTTTCAATGGCAGGAAAACAAGTTAATTTATCTCCACCCGCATGACTGACAGCACATTATACTCTTCGTGTCCCAAACTGAATTCCTTGTCTTTACTTTCAGACCCGTTCTTCCTTTCTGAATTCATTCTGTGCTCGTGTCATTAGACGTTGGGAGTGGGTTGTGAGCAGGCAGCTGTGATACCTTCGGTGCTTGCAGTGGCTATTCACCCTGCTTGCTCAGTATTCCTCCTGTCCCTTCCTCTTCACTCTTGCTGCCACCAGCCAGGTTCAGACCCTTGCTAGTCCTTCTCTTAAGTCTCTCTCATAATTTCTTAAGATACAAATTACTGCCCTATTCAGAAGTCCTTAGAGGTTTTCTGTTGTCCACCATGTATGGTAGCATTCTCCACTGTCTTCATCCTAACCCACCCTATTCCATAGGCCATTGAGCTTTATCGTGAACTTTATACTACATCCAGAGCAGACTACTTACCATTTCTAGCATCTCAAGCCTTTGCCTCAAACTGTTCCCTTTGCCTGTGATGCCTATTTCCTTTTCTTGGTCAAATTCCTTAGTTAAGACTGAACTCATAATTAATATAAGTATGAAAAAGAACAAACTACTGATACATGTAATAATGTGGTGAATTTCAAAGAACAGGTTAGGTGAAAAGTCAGACAGTACATGGTGCATTCCATTTATATGAAAACCTAAAAAAAGAAACTAACCTGTGATGATAGAAATCAGAAAATAGTTGCTGAAGGGTGAGAGGAAGAGAACTGAATGGAAAGGAACATGAGAGAATTTTGTGGGGTGACAGAATGTTGTCTGTCTTGTTTTGAGTAATGGTACATGGATGTATGCAGTTGTTGAAATGCATCAGACAGACCACCTAAGATGTACGCATTTGGGTGGTTTGTTAATTATTATATCTGAATTCTTTTTAATTGCACTAAAAATATCTATGACAAACCTTTGGCAAAACCTCCTCTGTGAGGAAATGGCCTCTGAGTCCAAATGTAGTACATTTTTTATCTCCCTTTAGGAGCCTTACCCAGTCTATTTGTATACACGGACACATATCCTACTCACTAAAGGCAGAAATCATTATTGTCGGACATTCATCTTTGGATAACCGTTAAACTTGTTGGCTCAGCACACATTCATTGAATGAGATGTACTCACATTGACCCTTTTTCTTTCTATTTCTTAGGTAGAGTATTCCGGCAATACTTGGATACTCAAAATGCAGGAAATCAACTTCAGAGAAATTAAGATTTCACTTTTCCTTTGTAATTTTTATTTCTAAATTACTGCTTGAGTGAATTTTTTTATTGTAGCTACAGTTGTGGTGAGCATAACTTGTTAGATTATTATACTATGTGTCAACTACAATTAAAGTGTTTTTTAATCCAGTCATATTTTTCATTAATCCTAAGAAGCGATGGAAGAATTGCTGATTTCCATTATTTTTAATGCCTGCCACTCTTCCTGATGCTTACTTTCCCACTGTGTCCAAATGGAAATGTTCCTCAATTATTTGAATAGCTAATGGCAGATTCAGTATTTCATTGTTCCCAGTTGTTTTAACCTCCAGGAAAAATGTTTCAGTAAAGCTTCACTTACTTGCTCATGGCAGATTTAATTCTTATACCTAGATATGTTAATTTCTCTAAAATTGTATTTTGTGCTATCCCTGAATATAATGTCTTAAAATTATGTTTTATATGTAAAAATGTATAATGTCATATATAAAATTTATAATGTCTTAAAGTTATACTTTAAATCATTTCTTTGGGAATGAAAACTTAAAGTCATAACTTTGCCAGAAATGACATATATGGGGCATTTGTTGCTTTTTATTTTTTTAAGGTCATTTCATTTATTTTTTTTAAAGATTTTATTTATCTGGCAGAGATCACAGGTAGGCAGAGAGAGAGAGGAGAGAGAGGGGAAATCAGGCTCCCTGCTGAGCAGAGACACCCCCCCCCCCCCCAGTGTGGGGCTCAATCCCAGGACCCTGAGATCATGACCTGAGCTGAAGGCAGAGGCTTTAACCCACTGAGCCACCCAGGCACCCCTATATGGGGCATTTGTGCTATGACTTTCCCCATCCCAGCCCATGGCAGACATTGCCATCAATCATGGCTT
Organism: Spilogale gracilis; assembly: GCA_004023965.1. NCBI lineage: Eukaryota > Metazoa > Chordata > Mammalia > Carnivora > Mephitidae > Spilogale > Spilogale gracilis. The sequence goes on from PITA01011051.1 coordinate 14,358, forward strand.
CTTTCCTGTTAAGCCTATACAGCCTCAGATTCCTTTTCAGCTTTATATTCCAGGCAGCCTCACAGAACCCTCTAGGATTTGGATTGAGCATTTGAGTGGATTGGGAAGGAAGGGGTAGAAGTAGAGACTAAAAGCTGTTTTCCTAGGTAATGAATTAGCAATATACAAGTGAATCTTCAGCCCAAACCTGGAGAACGGTTGAAGACATTTGATTGATAAAAGATGGGGAAAAATACCATCTGAAGTGTTAAGGGTTAAAAATTTTCTTTTAAAGCACACAGGAAGAAACTTGGACCAGGAATCAGGAAATGTGGGTATGGTTTCAGCTCTTGAGAGTGGTTATGGGAAGATCACACAAACTGATACTTGGTTGTTTCAGCTGAAACGAAGTTGAACTTAAACATCCAGTAAGATTCTAATTCTACGTTTCTACAATTATAGTTGTAGATTAGATAAAAGACAGCATATCTAGTCAAATCATACATTTAAAACATAAGAATATTACTGAGGAACTACAAGTAAAATTGAAAATAATCTAACTGGAGTATGTAAAAATGGTTTGAAAACTGCCAAGTGTCGGGGTGCCCGGGTGGCTCAGTCGTTAAGCATCTGCCTTTGGCTCAGGTCATGATCCCAGGGTCCTGGGATCAAGCCCCAAATTGGGTTCCCTGCTCGGCAGGAAGCTGCTTCTGCCTCTCCCACTTCCACTGCTTGAATTCCCTGTCTCGCTGTGGCTATCTCTGTCAAATAAATAAATAAAATATTTTTTTGAAAAAACTTCCAAGTGTCATAAACTGTTGTGAGTTCACACCTGTGATACTAGTGGTTAAATTTGATTTTAAAGGATAATGCCATACAACTTTATCTTCAACTTTCAATCTGGGACTTTTTTCCTCATTATTTAGGTTTAGATTTGGAAAGGACTCCAGAAATCAACAAATCTAATCTTAATTGAGATATGAAATCTTTTATCCCTATTAGCACTTTCTAGGCATCATGGCAACTTCATCTGAAGAAGTTCTGCTAATTGTGAAGAAGGTGCGTCAGAAGAAGCAGGATGGAGCTTTATACCTCATGGCAGAAAGAATCGCTTGGGCACCTGAAGGCAAAGATAGATTTACAATCAGCCATATGTATGCAGATATTAAATGTAAGTCAGCTCTACTAAGGTCTGATGGAATATTTGGTAGTAATTTTATAAAAAGATTGCTCTCATATAGTCTTTGTGGGTTTTTATTATAGTGTCCAAAAAATTAACCATATTGAAGTAATTATAAAGTGGGATCACTGAATATGTTATTTTGTAACCTGTGATTAATAGTGGAGTTTATGTAGTTTTATGTATGTAAATCTATGTCATGTAAAGATCTCCACATGTACCTTCTTTTAGGAGTTGCATAATAGTCCACTAAATGGATATGCAATCATGTATTTAATTAGTTTTCTGTTGAAGGACAGTTAGGAAGTTCCTAGAATTCTTTTAATGCAAACAGTACTGCAGTATAGTTCTGTGGGCTAATATCTTTGTGAAGTTCTATGTGTGAAATACATCCCTGAAGAAGTATACGTTCAGATTTTATGCATTTAAATGCGTTAAAATGATGGATTATGGCAGACTGCCCTTATATGTATATATATAAGATATAAAATTGTATCATTTAAGCAATTGTCTTATTAATCTTTGGTTATGTGGCCATCATCTGTTGAGAGATAGACTCACTTTTTTATTGGATGTAAATAGGAGATATACAGAGTATCCCTAACAAATTGCAGTATCTGAACGGTAACCATTAATGTGAATTCATTTATTTTCCTGGATATAAAATTCTTCTCCCAGATAAAATTCTGTGTAGATTTCAAGGAACATGACACCTCAAAAAATAGTCAACCTTACACTTTCAAGTGCTCAGTTTATAAATGTCCTTTGTGTGTGAATAGTGGCCCTATTTGGCCCTTACTTCTGCTTGCTGTTGGAAATGACCAAGATTCTCATCTGTCTCCACTGAAATAACTTAGAATTTTAACTTTTAAAACGAAATACTGTTTAAAATTCATCATAATTAGGTACTGCCTAAGCAATCTGTTTTTTGTGTCCACTATTCTGGTAATAATGCCTCCTTTCAAAATTCTGTGGAAAAGTGCCTCACTGAGTTCCTCCTATGAATACCTTAAACAAACTAACACATGTACCAGAAGAAACTCATAAATTAGGAACTGTCTCTATTAGCATTTCTCTTAAACAGGAAGCTGATCCTGTAGCTCTGCAAAACACGTACTCATTGTGAAACGCACGACATACAATAAAGAGTATACCCTTCCCTATTTCTCGACAATTTTCTGTTATTGAGAATGAGAGCACACACCCAAATCTACATCTGCACCAGATCAGTTTTCATTTTAAGTTGAATATTTGAAAGAATATCCATTTCTAAAAGAAGCCACTGAAAGTTATCAATAGTAAATTACTAAGGTGAAAATCAGCAATTAAGTAAGCTAATTAAAAAACTTCAGGGGGCACCTGGGTGACTCAGTTTGTTAAACTGCCTTCAGCTTAGATTGTGATCCTGGGTCCTGGGATTAAGCCCCACATTGGGCTCCCTGCTCAGCAAGGAGTCCTGCTTCGCCCACTCCCTATGCTTGCTATTCCCCGTACGTGTGCTGTCTCTTTCTTTCAAATAAAGTCTTTAAAAAGAAAACCTTAAGAAGTAAGCCTCTCAGAGGCAGTTTTTAAGATGGAACAAGGATAAAGCAATCACTGAGAAAAGGTGCCTAGAAGGGGGTGATAGTTTCAGAGAAATAGAACACCAGAATAGGCTGGCTGACAGTGTAAATTTTTCTATATTGCCAGTTTGGGTAGTAAGATATTTTATCTATAAACTGTTGGTCTAGAAGCCACATTTTTATTGAAAAAGTTTGTTTAGGAACTAGGTGGTTTGGGTTGTGAGCTCTAGGCAACTTGTTTCACACTACCAAGAGTCTCTCATTTCATGGTACAAAGACTCTCCATCCCTCTTCCGCTGACAAAGATAACCACCACTATTGCCACGAGGCCCACTACTTTAAGAGTACAACTTCTCCCTTATATTGATGTATTTTGACATTCCCCACCTCAATTTATTATGAAAAGTTTCAGAGATAAAAAATTTAAGAATGACACAATGTATACCTATATGTTATGTCCCAGTTAATGATTATGTATGCATACACTTGGTTCTGTAATATTTTCACATCAAGAAATTTTTAGTAATATCCAGAGTGTTGTTATATTTCTTTAAAAACTATATCCAGTCTAGCTTCACAGATGGAGTTGTAGTCTCTTCAGTCTTTGTAGGCTTGTCACCTATCACATTCTGATGATGTTTGCTTGTCTCCTCAAGGTTTCTTTATTTGTGTGGACCTGTGTTTCTCAAAAACTGAAAATCAGTTCTACAGGCTTGATTATACTCAGGTTAAACCATCACAGTAAGAAAACACATGGGTGGTGGTATTTACTTATAATTCTGTACCCTCAGAAAGCCCATAGTGTGAGGTATTGCCACCCACTTTGGATGAGACTGTTTCATTACTTGAAGTGGTGACACCACATCTCGCAAATGTAAAATTATGTATTCTTCTTTGCAGTTAGTAAGACATGGGCTTTGTTTTGGAGGGTTTTTTTGAGTCATATGTTCAGGGTTCAAGACTCCTAGTTGGCTGTTTAGAGATCTATCCCAGTTGAATGAAAACAAAAGCTCTTTAGTATCTAGAGGTGGAGGCAGTGGGTGAGAAGGGCCATACAAAGAGGATACTGAAGAAGGAAGCAGAGTGTTAGTGAATTTGTTAAACTGATTAACATTTGTTAAACTGCTCTGATTATATGGGATTGTTTGAGAAGAGGGCATTTCTGCAAAAGCATTAAGATTGGAGCAGGGCAGCTAAAGCCCGAAGGAATTCTGAATCTTCTTGGGAGGAGAAGTAGCCTATTGTAGGACAGTTTACAATATGGGTGCCCTCATCTAATTTGTCTCATGCTTCTTTTTAGGCCAGAAAATCAGTCCAGAAGGAAAAGCTAAAATTCAGCTTCAGCTGGTATTGCATGCAGGGGACACAACTAACTTCCATTTTTCCAATGAAAGCACAGCCGTGAAAGAGCGAGATGCAGTGAAAGACCTTCTTCAGCAGCTGCTGCCCAAATTCAAGAGGAAAGCAAATAAAGAGCTGGAAGAGAAAAACAGGTGAAGGGGGAAAAGAATAAAGAGGTGTAACAGCTTTTTATTTCTTATTCACATGTGCTGCATTGGTTAACTGCCTCAAGCCTAACATCTGATGAGGAACACAACTGAGTTGATTCAAAGGTGATAAGGTCATTTCGTTCCTTCTGCCAGGTCTCTGTCACAAAGAAGACAGGAAACCATTAGAAGTGTGTTTGTGAATGAGAAACTGAAAAAAAATCACATTATAAAAAAGTTGAGAAAGCATATAAAATAATGAGTTTCTGCTAAGACAAATGATTCCATGGCCAATATCTTCAAGGCCATCCATGCTTAAGTCTCCAAGTGCTTATAAGTGAGAAATTGCTGTTGGAAAATCTTAACCATACGTCTTCTCTCCCCTTTCACTTTCATTTACGAAAGAGAATACAGTACTCTACAAATATAGACATGGTGATCTTGCTATCACTAGATATCTAGAGATGAATAACACCAAATCCAAACCCTCCAAGAGTTTAATCTTTGCTTCTTCAAACTTCCATTTCTCTTCATTTGTTCCTCCAAAAATGTTTTTAGTTTTCATTACTAACAAATGAACTAAAAGACCTCTTTTGCTCCAGCATCATAAAATGAAGGTCAAGTGTCTCAGGGTTTCATGTTCTTAAGGTCTTTTTAAAGTGTTACATAAATAGTGTTTTATTCCGAAAGTTCAATATATTCAATATATTCTATTACCAGAATGCTGCAAGAAGATCCTGTTTTGTTTCAGCTTTATAAAGACCTTGTTGTGAGTCAAGTGATCAGTGCTGAGGAATTCTGGGCCAATCGTTTAAGTGTGAATACAACAGAGAGTTCTGCATCCAATCATAAGCAAGATGTTGGCATTTCTGCAGCATTTTTGGTATGTGACCCTTCTAGATTTCTGAAGGGAAAAGGAAAAAAAAGCCTAGTATATGTGTTAACAATGCCATTTCTCTTATAAAACATATCATTTCCTTAAAGTAAATCAGTGGCTACTTTGCTATCTATGGTATTACTCTAAAGTATTTTAAAAATACAAGCAATAGGGAGTCTGGGTGGCTCAGTGAGTTAAAGCTTCTGCCTTCGGCTCCGGTCATGATCTCAGGGTCCTGGGAGCAAGGCCTGCCTTGGGCTATCTGCTCGGTGGGGTGCCTGCTCTCTGCCTGCCTCTCTGCCTACTTGTCATCTCTCTCTCTCTTTCTCTCTGTGTCAAATAAATAAAATGTTGTTGTTGTTTTTTTTAAAGATTTTATTTATTTTACAGAGAGAAACACAGCCAGAGAGGGAACACAAGCAGGGGGAGTGAGAGAGGGAGAAGCAGGCTTCCCGCTGAGCAGGAAGCCTAATGTGGGGCTCGATCCCGGGTCTCTAGGATCATGACCTGAGCCGAAGGCAGTCGCTTAACCAACTGAGCCACCCAGGCGCCCCAATAAAATGTTTTTTAAAAAAAAAAGTAAAAATAAAAATACATGCAATATTGGGGCGCCTGGGTGGCTCAGTCAGTTAAGTGGCTGCCTTCGGCTGATAATCTCAGGATCCTGGGATCTAATCTTGCCTTGGGCTCCCTGCTTGGCAGGGAGTCCTCTTATCCCTCTCCCTCTGCTGTTCCCCTGCTTGTGCTTGCTCTCTTTCTTATTCTCTCTCTCAAATAAATAAACAAAAATTTAAATAAATATATATATGCAGTAATTTTTAAATAGATACTTTTGCTAGCTATGCTTTTTTGGTTTGGGGACTTGACACTAACATGGTGGAAATTAAATGGACTTAAAGAGAATCTTTTAGCAATTGGACTAGTACTTGTTTCCCCTAATTCTTTTAAATTTAGAACTTTCTGATACCTTTCTCTGATTGCTGTATTTGTCATGCAAAATTAAATATGTAATTACCATGGTGTTATAGAAGTGAGATTTATAAAATGTATTTTAGTGAAAAATTGGAAATAGCCTTACCTGTAGAATTAGAAAGTGGGATTCATTTAGTTTATACCCTGGTGGAACCAAAGCAGTATTTATGCATTTAACAAAAATTTAAGTACCAATTATATGTTTAGTATCTTCTTGGGTGCATAGTAATGAATAGAATTAGTAAGGCCTTTCCAAAATAAACCAATCAAATGATACTGATTTAGTAACCAAGGCTTATGTTGTTTTGATAACTCTCCCAAGTATTATGTTAAAGTTCCACTAGCTATCTGCCTTGGGCCACACTTAAACATATCTAGTTGACCATGTTGAATTTTCAAGGAATCAGATTTTACATGTCAGTAAGATTATATGAAACCAAGCCAGGCTTCTTTGAGCCCTCTCCCAATGCCAAAAGTTAAGGATGGGGAACTTAATTATTTTTTTTTAAAGATTTTATTTATCTGACAGAGAGAAACACAGCCAGAGAGGGAACACAAGCAGGGGAAGTGAGAGAGGGAGAAGCAGGCCTCCCGCTGAGCAAGGGAGCCCAATGTGGGGCTTGATCCTAGGACTCCGGGATCCTGACCTGAGCCAAAGGCAGTCGCTTAACCAACTGAGCCACCCAGGCGCCCCAAGGAACTTAATTTCTGTCTCTGTAGTTTATTCAGAAAGTCTGTTTTGCCACCTTTGTCTAGTGTCTATTATAAGCTTACACATCTTCCCCCAATATTCTAATGAATATATATGTGTGCTCTTTATTTTAGGCTGATGTCCGGCCCCAAACAGATGGATGTAATGGTCTGAGATACAATTTAACTTCTGATATCATTGAGTCCATATTTAGGACCTATCCAGCAGGTAAGAAGAATTCGTTTTTCCATATAGTTGAAATATTTCTTTGGATAAATTCAGTAATACATCAGTGAGTAGCAAAATGCTTTACCTTTATTGCTAATGAAGGTGCAGTAAGATAATGTGAGGACATATGGTAATTATTAATGAGTTAGTATATAATGTGCTGTCATCAGTTCATTGGTATGATGGCTTTCCCATTCTTCCATGGGAAGTGGTTCTTAAACTTTATTTACCCTTTAGCATACCTGCACAAAATGACCTGCTCCAGAGGCATCAGTAAATGAATCTCTGCAGCTGAATTCAGATCATCCTTCAGACTGTCTCCAGAGTGACTTTTCTAACCCAAAATCCTAACCCTTGCAGAAACCGTCCTAAAAGTATAAAAGACTTGACTGCAACCTTAGTGATTTATGCTGTGCAGCCAAGGTTGAGAGATAGCTCTTCAGTTGTTCTACTGACCGAACAGTTCTCCCTCACTCCTATTCCATTAGTCCTTTGGAAATATGTATTGAGACCCCATTGGACTCAAATATTGTCCCACTGCCACCTCTGTAAAATCCTGACAACTTTGGACAAATACAAGCCTCCCTTTTGCTTAGGTAAGAACTTGTGTCTGGGTGCCTGGGTGGCTCAGTGGGTTAAAGTCTCTGCCTTCAGCTCAGGTCATGATCTCAGGGTCCTGGGATTGAGGCCCGCATCGGGCTCTCTGCTAGTCCGGGAGCCTACTTCCTCCTCTCTCGCTCTCTGCCTGCCTCTCTGCCTGCTTGTGATCTCTGTGTCAAATAAATAAAATCTGTAAAAAAAAAAAAAAAAAAAGAACTTGTGTCTGCCTCTCAAAGAGTTATCAAATTGTAATTATTTTCATATTTTTCTGATAGTAATAATTATATAGTGTTTATTACGTTACCAGACACCATTCTAAGGCCTTATGTGTATTAATTCATTTAGTCATTACAAATAATCCTATGAAGTGGGCGCTCTTAATTATTTTCATGGGACAGATGAGGAAATCAAAATGCAGAGAGATTACATAATTTGCACAAGATCATATAGATAAGTGGCGGGCCTAGACTTTTAAACTCAGACTCTCTGGCTCAAGAGACCATGCTTTTTAACCTCTTTGCTGATTGGATTATGAGCTTCTGTAATGTGCTAAACTGATAGTCTGACAGTCTGTTGGGTATTGATTCTTGGTATTTCTACCAAAACTTTGAAACTTGTTAATTCTCTTGGAGCAGGATAAACTTTTGTTCGTAATTTGTTAAGATTTATAAAGGTAGTCTATCACCTAATTTCTCAAGTTACAGTTTTATTTATAATTAGATTATTATATACAGTATATGAAGTTGAGCAGTTCAATCTACTTTTGTGCTATTGGTCTATATTTCAATTAATTTGAGAGATTTTAAGAAATGAAAATTCTGTATGTAACTATTATGGTTTTTTCCTACAGTAAAAATGAAATATGCAGAAAATGTTCCCCACAACATGACAGAAAAGGAATTCTGGACACGTTTCTTTCAGTCCCATTATTTTCACAGGGACAGGCTAAATACAGGGTCAAAGGACCTTTTTGCAGAATGTGCCAAAATAGACGAAAAAGGTAACTGTTTATCCCTGACACACATTAAATTTTATTTGCTGCTCTCTAGTCATAGTGCTATTAGTGAACTTTTTATTTCTGAGAAAGGTCAGACTTGACCAATTTTTTATTTCACTGATTTTCTAGGGTTAAAAACAATGGTTTCATTAGGAGTGAAAAACCCACTACTTGATTTGACAGCTTTGGAAGATAAACCATTAGATGAGGTAAGTGGTATTAAAAGAATTTATGAGAGGGGTGCCTGGCTGGCTCAGTTGGTAGAGCATGCAACTATTGATCTAAGGGTTGTGAGTTTGAGCCCCATGGTGGGTGGGCATAGAGCCTAGTAAAAACAAAAAAATATATCTATATTTTAAGGTTTTATTTATCTGAGCAAGAGACAGAGCATGAGTGGGGGAGGGGCTGAAGGAGAGGGAGAAGGACAAGCCGACTCCCCGTTGAGCACAGAGCCTAATGCAGGGTTCAGTCTGAGGACCCCAAGATTATGACCCGAACCAAAATCAGATGCTTAGCTAACTAAGCCACCCAGGTGTCCCACAAAAAAAACAAATTCTAATTAAAAAGAATTTATGAGAGGCTGCCTGGGTGGCTCAGTTGTTGGGCGTCTGCCTTCAGCTCAGGTCATGATCCCAGGGTCCTTGGCTTGAGCCCGGCATTGGGCTCCCTGCTCAGTGGGAGGCCTGCTTCTCCCTCTCTCATTTGCTGTGCTTGTGTTCCCTCTCTAGCTGTGTTTCTGTCAAATAAATAAATCTTTAAAAAAAATTATAATGAACTTATGAGAGAAAAGTATCAAAAGTGCTTGTCAGCAACATTGTTTGCTATTAAAATTGCCTTGAGGGGCCCCTAGGTGGCTCAGTTGGTTAAGCGACTGCTTTTGACTCAGGTCATGATCCTGGAGACCCAGGATCAAGTCTCACATCGTGCTCCCTGCTTGGCGGGAAGCCTGCTTCTCCCTTTCTCACTCCCTCTGCTTGTGTTCCCTCTCTAGCTGTGTTTCTCACTGTCAAATAAATAAAATCTTTATAAAAAAAAAAAAAAAAACTTAGGAAAAAAAAAAAAGAAAGAAAGAGAGCAGAGATTGCAAGCAGGCAGAGGAAGAGGAAGGAGCAGGAGGAGCCTGAAGACCTGGAGCTTAATCCCAGGGTCCTGGGATTGAGCCCTGCATCGGGCTCCCTCTGCCTGCAGCTCTGCCTGCTTGTGCTCTCTCTCTGACAAATAAATAAATAAAATCTTTTTAAAAAAATAAATGATGGTATATTACACGTATTCATGTGTAACTTTGTTCTTCACTTTGCCTATTACCACTATCAGTTCAAGCTAAACCATAGTTGTTAAGTAGATAGACTGTAAAAACAAACTACCTGGCTTAGACACTGTCGTTTTTTTTTTAACATTTCTAAGCCCAATTTTCTTATAAAAATGAGATTGATAGTGCTGACATTAGCAGGGGGTAGGAAAATTAAGGAGATGTTAGTTATGGGTACCAACTTGCCACTAGCAGGTAAATAAATTCTAAAGATCTAATGCACAGTATAGTTAACAATGCTATATTATAAACTTCAGAGTTGATACATCTTAGTCCTTACCACAAAACAGGAAATGATAATTACATGACATGACAGATGTCAGCTTTAGGGTAGTCATATTGCAATATATAAATACCAAGTTAACACATTTTAAACCTTAATCTTATAGAATGTTAATATGTCAGTTATATTTCAGTTGAGAAAATGCAATATAAAGGTGTTGACTTTATAGGATTGGTATAAGAGTAGAAGAGTGTGGTACACAGTGAGTGCTCAACAAATGATAGGTGTTATTATTATTATTTACATTTTTTATTTACATTTTTTAGTTCTTGCCCAGTATTCCGTTGTATGGAAATATAAACATTTATATAACCAGTCCCTGTAATAGAAATGTTAGGTGATTCATTTTTCCTTTGATGCCTCTTTTTCCTCTATCATCCTCTAGTTGTAATTCTCCCATGACATGGCCTTGGGCCACCTTCTGAATACATTGTCTTCATTCCATTGCTTTAAATACTATATGTAATTATGAATCCCAGGTAATCCTGGGCTATGACCCCAGAATTCCAAAATTACACATCCACCTGCTATCTTCACTTTGATACATCGCAGACACCTCAGCATAGATAAAAATAGAACCTTTTATTCCTCTCTTAAATCTATTTCTTTCTGGGTCTTCTCTGTCTCAAAAAAAAAAAAAAATTTACCATCAGAACGCCTTAGTGGCTCAGTCATTTATGCATCTGCCTCTGGCTCAGGTCATGATCTCGGGGTCCTGGGATAGAGCCCTGCATTGGGCTCCCTCCATGGGGAGTCTGCTGTTCCTCCCTCTGCCTGACCCCCACCACTTATGCACATGTGCCCATGGTCACAATCTCTCTCTGGAGTCCTGGGATCAGGGGCGCCTGGGTGGCTCAGTTGCTTAAGCGACTGCCTTCGGCTCAGGTCATGATGCCGGAGACCCGGGGTCGAGTCCCACATCGGGCTCCCTGCTCTGCAAGAAGCCTGCTTCTCCCCCTCTCACTCTCCCTGCTTGTGTTCCCTCTGTAGCTGTGTTTCTCTCTGTCAAATAAATAAAAATCTTAAACAAAAAGAAAAAAAGATTTTATTTATTTATTTAACAGAGATCACAAGTTGGCAGAGAGGCAGGCAGAGAGGAGGAAGCAGGCTCCATGCTGAGCAGAGAGCCCGATGTGGGCCTCGATCCCAGGACCCTGAGATCATGTCCTGAGCCAAAAGCAGGGGCTTAAACCACTGAGCTACCCAGGTGCCCTCTTGTTTCCACTTTTGTTTCCTATTAGTTACTTTGTCCTAACAGAGTTAAAAATCAGATCATAGTAGTTTTCTGTGTAAAATTCTTTGATGGATTCTCATTGAGCTTAAAAGAAAAGCAAAACTCCTACAAGGCTCTTCTTGATTTGGCCTCTCACTGCTTCTGCCTCAGTTTGGGCCACTTAACATTTATGCTGTGGATACCTTCTTTCAGGTCCATTACAAGCTTTCTCTACCTCACGCTCTTTGCACTTGCTATTCCTCCTTCTTGCTCTTCTACCTGACGAGCTTCTATCCACCTTTTAGGATCTGTTCAAAGACTTATTCAAGAGAAACTTTCCCTAACCACTATTCGAAGTAGTTCCTCCTCTCCATCCAGTCACGTATCATGCCATTTGTCATTTTCAAAAGTGATCTCTCAGTAGAGTATAAGTTTTGTGAGACTGCCTCTTATTTATTGGCCTGTCCCCTGCACATGGCATATAAAAGGCATCAGTAATTATTTGATAAATGGTCGAATGGTGTAAATCTTTTTATAATCTTTCATTTTCCTTTGTAACCTTATGTCTCACCAATCCCTCACCCATTCCAGGTGTAACTGCAGTACAGAAACACCCCATGACATAATATGTATTATGTTGTTTTTATATGTTTATTTAAGCAGTTTCGTCTCCCTGAAATGTTACTGTCTTCATGTCTGGCTTGTAAACACTTGATCATTTCATGATGCTCCATGAAGCTTTTTTGAACCTACCTCTGCTCATCTCCAATGAGATTAGCTACTTCCTCTCTTGCAGCACATGGAGGTCTTAACTATGTGTACTGGCTTACAGCCCAGGACCTTACTAACTGGTATTGTGGCTCCTTTGGCACAAAGTCTTAATAACTTTTGTCTGTAAGGCCTAGCACAAACTCAGTACATGTTTGAAAATATTTGAGTTATTTTACAGAGCTTGGAAAACGTGACTACCCTTGCTTAGACTAATACTTAAAAAATTACAAAGCCAGAACTTGAATCCATATTTATATGACTCCAGAGCTCATGCTTTTTTCATTGTACTATGTTTCTTCATTTAATATTTTGCTAACTATATCCAAAAGTGCTCTTTAAAAAAATTCACCGTTCCGGGTAGTAGAGCATGCAACTCTTGACTCAGAGTTGTTAAGTTTGAACCCTGCATTGGGTGGAGAGATGACTTAAAATCTTTTTTTTAAGAATGGATGGTTTAAGGTTTTTTTGTTTTGTTTTTAAGATTTTATTTGAGAGAGGAAGAAAGAGCATAAGTAGGGGAGAGGGGCAGAGGCAGAGGGTTCAGAAGCAGATTCCTTGCTGAGCAGGGAGCCCAATATGGGGCTTAACCCCAGGACCCTGGGTTCATGACTTGAGCCACCCAGGTGCCCCAAAATGCACGGTTTGATATTAAGATTTTTTTGGTGATGCCAGAAGGAATATATTATATTTTATATGTATGTAACTTTTTAAATATTTATCTGTAAAAACTAAATAATGCTCAGAATTAATATAGTCCCATCATCCAGAAAATTTTTCAGCTACGTGTGTCTCTTATAATAAATAAGAAAACCAAAACTTTATTTTGATTTTTAATCTTCCAAATTGTTTCTCATAGGGCTATGGCATTTCTTCCATGCCGTCGACTTCTAATTCTAAATCCATAAAGGAGAATAGTAATGCTGCCATCATCAAGAGGTTTAACCATCACAGTGCCATGGTCCTGGCAGCAGGTCTCAGGAAACAGTTAAGTATGCATGCAAAGGTGCAACAGCTGGGCTTTTCAAGGTAGCCAGATGAAATTGTATCATTATTTTGCTTGTGATTTTTAACATTTCCCCCTTTATTTTAAGAGAAGCACAAAATGAACAAAATGGTGAGCCCAGCGGCATCGATGGAAATTCTGGAGATGCAGATTGCTTCCAGCCAGCAGTCAAAAGGGTATGGGTAAAAAGTTCAGAAGGTTTAGAGCTCAGGTTTCTCCTAATACCTTGTATAACTACTAGAATGCTATGTTAATCCTTGCTTATCTCAAATGACTCAATTCTTCTGACCAAGATATTAAGTATTTGGCATAAATTGTAGCACGTTTTAAAAAGTACTTTCTCGGTTTTAACTTGCCAGCCAGCTTTCCATGCACGCCTGTCTATTAACCGTTCTTATTGGATTTGTTCTCTTTTTTTTCCTTCACATGTATACATACACACATATTGACATACAGTTTGTTTTCTGGGCAAGAGTACTCAACAAAAGCAATATGACAGGAAGAAAACCTAAAGGTTTGTGTATATGATTTTAAAAGACAGGATTGGGGCCTCATATTAAACCTAGCATTTCAGAATTAGAAATGTATTCTTATTAATAAGTAATTGAAGAAATCATTTGGGGCTATGGGGAAATATGGACAGAATTATCTACTTCCATAATTCTTTCCATGCAACTTTGCCAAGGTACTCTACCTCTCCTTTTCAACTTCCTCCCCAGTTATAAAAATAAATACAATAACGTTTTCTTAGAGGGCAGTCAGGCAATGCATATTAAAATTTTAAAGGTCTAGGCTCTTAATTCCATTTTTGAGACAGCATTTCATTTTGGACAATTATTTAAAGAGAAAAAGATGTGCAGATATTTAGATACAAATACTCATTATGGTATTATAATACCAAACATTCTAATAATCATATCTGTGGTATGCTCATATGCTGGAAATTGATGCAGCCATGAATAACTTGGAGAGGATTAATGACATGCTGAATTAAAAAGAGTTCACGTATACCATAGCAATAGTTTAGTTCATAAAAAAAATTAAATTCAAGAGATTGGGCACCTGGGTGGCCCAGTTGGGTGCACATCTGCCTTAGGCTCAGGTCATGATCTCCTGGGGTCCTGGGATCGAGCCCCACATCAGGCTCTCCACTCAGCAGGGAGCCTGCTTCTCCTCCTTCTGCCTGCCTCTCTGCCTGCTTGTACTCTCTCTTTCTGTCAAATAAATAAAAATCTAAGAAAATAATAAATAGGGGCGCCTGGGTGGCTCAGTTGGTTAAGCGACTACTTTCAACTCAGGTCATGATCCTGGAGACCCGGGATCGAGTCCCACATGGGCTTCCTGCTCGGCAAGAAGCCTGCTTCTCCCTCTCTCAGTCCCTCTGCTTGTGTTCCCTTTCTCACTGTGTTTCTCTCTGTCAAATAAATAAATAAAATCTTTAAAAAAAAAAAAAAAGAATTCCAGTTAGCATATGGTACAATATTAGCTTTCTGGTGTACAGTTTATTCTTTTTATGTACATTTTATGTATTAGAGAGAGAGCAGGGGTGGGGGGAGGAGAGGGAGAAGCAGACTCCCTGCTGAGCAGGGAACCCAACACGGGCCTCAGTCCCAGGACCCTGAGATCATGACTGAGCTAGAGGCAGCCACTCAACTGACTGAGCCACCCAGGCACCCCTACAACTTAGTGACATACTGCATTACCTGGTGATCCTCACAAGTGCACTCCTTTAAAAAATATGGGTTGAATGGGCGCCCGGGTGGCTCAGAGGGTTAGACCTCTGCCTTCAGCTTGGGTCATGATCTCAAGGTCCTGGGATCGAGTCCCACATTGGGCTCTCTTCAGTGGGGAGCCTGCTATCCCCCTATTTCTCTTCCTATTTGTGATCTCTCTCTCTGTCAAATAAATAAATAAAAATCATTAAAAAAAAATACAAGTTGAATGAATATTTTTTTCTAAG
This sequence comes from Spilogale gracilis, assembly GCA_004023965.1. Lineage (NCBI taxonomy): Eukaryota > Metazoa > Chordata > Mammalia > Carnivora > Mephitidae > Spilogale > Spilogale gracilis. Next base: position 29,470 of record PITA01011051.1, read on the forward strand.
AAAAGTGAAACTAAAATGATTACAGAGAGGAGTTTAAAATGAAATCTAGGAAATGATGCTTTTCTTTGCAGTACTGTGGCACTAAGTACATTTGATTCTTGGTAATTAAAGGGTTATCAAAATGGTTTGTGTGAATTTTCACCATGTTCAGTAATAAATGCTGACTCTAGATGTTCTTTCAAATCAGTAGTTTAAAATAGTCTCATGTATGTTCTACAGAAGGGTTTTATAGAATGAGAGATTCAGAAGTAATAATAGAGTTCGTCCTTTTATGGAATTTTCAGTTAGGTATGAGAGTCAGGTCACCAAATGAGGTCTTAGCAGAAGTGTAGGATTTGGGTTATCATAGGAGATTAGATTAGGGACATGACTTAGGGGTAAGGAACAACAGGGATAGAAATGAACTTGATCTTATGTGAAAAGTAATGAAGATTAGATTTCGATATGCCTTGAAATGGGTAGAAAGGTGAGTTGAGAAAGTTGTAAAAAATTGGTCTGAGTCTAAGTGGGAGACTGATGAATGTGTTATTTTGAATATTGTGGTGTGGTCCAAACTGTTCCTGTACTATGAGGGGACTATGCATACTGTCCAAATAGGGGCAATTTCAATACTAAGTTTTCAAGTTGATCTTTTTTGAGAGATATTTAATGACTGAAATGTTTTGATCCTACTCTTGGTAGCTACAGATGAGGGTTGACCAGATGAATTTCATAGCTACATAAGAGATGAAATGTTGTAGAATTATTTCCACGAATGGCTATGTAGATTGCTTGCTTATATCTTTCATAATTAACATAGGCTGTAGAAATTAAGCAGTCTTTTACTAACATGGGAGAAAACAGATTAGTAAAACCAAAATAAAGAGCACCGAAGTAAATGCAAATACGTGGAGGAGTGAAATAATCATAAACATGGTATTTCAGAATCTACGGGAAATGATGGATTATTCTGCAACTGGTGTTGGGAGGACTGATGAGTAAAAAGAATCTCAAATTCCTTGTTCCAAAATAAATACTAAGTGGATCAAAGATTTAAGCAAAAAATTAATCCACAAAAGAATAAGCAGTAAAGGAATAATTGAAACCAAACAACAACAAATGAGAAGAAAAAATATTTACAACAGATGTAATAAATTAGTCCTACTTATTTGGTGGAAGAATAGTAAAATAATAAAATAACACCGTTTTCACCTGCCAGACTATTAAAAACTAGAAGTTCAGTAATAAGATGGTCAGAGTGTAGGAAAACTGGTGTACTCTGTAAGTGGTTGGTGAGAAAATAAGTTCAGCCAGTTGTAGAGTAGTAATCTCTAGGAATTGAAACTCATGGTGGGAAGACTTGTATTTTACCTTGTGTATAGTTTTTTCAATCATGTTCATTACTTTTATAAGGAAAAGTTACCATAAAAAGTGCTGTGTTGATAATTACAGGCAAAGTTACAAGAGTCCATTGAATATGAAGACTTGGGGAAAAATAATTCCATAAAAACGATTGCACTAAACCTCAAGAAGTCAGATAGGTAAGTTTGGTCAGTATTAATTTGAGGCACAACAGTTATATAACACAAATCACTGCGGAGTATATTCTTCAAGTTTAGCACTCAAGTTTTAAATCCCTTTGTTACCATAAGAATACAGTAGTTTTTTTCCTTGAAAACTTTCTTTGTGCATTTCAGAAAAGGATGCCTAAATGATCAATGCCAAGATAAAAATGTGGTTCTCTGTACTATTTTCTTATTGTCCCTATGGGAATTAAATTATTTTATTCAAATCTGTTTAGATATATTATTTTTTGCTTTGGGGACTTAGAGACTGCTAAAATATTTGAAGGACAAATGTTTATTCTGTGTGATTAGTGATTTCTTCTTTGCTAATCTTCAGGTATTATCATGGTCCGACTCCAATCCAGTCACTACAGTATGCAACTAGTCAGGACATTATTAATTCTTTTCAAAGTATTAGGCAAGAAATGGAAGCTTATACACCCAAATTAACTCAGGTAGGTGGCTCGTACTATTTGAAAACCAGAATTCCTGTAGTTCTTTTCTCAATTTATGAGCACAACCAAATTGAACTATATATAAGCTGTTTTAATTGGGTTTAAAAACATATTTCTGCAAACACATTAAAAAAAAAAGGAAAAAAATTTTGGCATGTTCAAGAAGTATCTAAAGTTAAGATGACAGTGAAAAAGAGATGAGTTTTGTGATTGCAGATTTTTTTCTTTCCACATACATAGTGTTATTGGGAAAATTTCCCAGATTTCCAAAAAACTTCTGGACATCACTGTCTAGATATTCTGCATGACCTCAAATTAGAGTATATAAAATTGAGCTTATTATCCATTGCTCTTATTCATACTAATTTTTTTTTTTTTTTAAGATTTTATTTATTTGACAGAGAGAAACACAGCCAGAGAAGGAACACAAGCAGGGGGAGCGAGAAAGGGAGAAGCAGGCTTCCCGCCGAGCAGGGAGCCCTATGTGGGGCTCGAACCCAGGTCTCCAGGATCATGACCTGAGCCGAAGGCAGTCACTTAACCAACTGAGCCACCCAGGCGCCCCATACTAATTTTTTTTTTTTTAAGATTTTATTTATTTGTCAACACACGCACAAATAGGGGAAGCAGCAGGAAGAGGGGAGAAGCAGACTCCCCCAAGCAGGGAACCTGATGTTGTACTCAATCCCAGGACTCTGGGATTATGACCTGAGCCAATGGCAGACGCTTAACTGACTGAGCCATCCAGGCATCCCTCTTATTTATACTTAAATTGATCAGAAAGTTCTATCCATTCATTCTTCAGTTTTTCTCAAATCCTTGGTTTAGGCAAACCTGATCAATTTTCCACAATGCCACTACAAGTGATCTTTCTAAAAACATAAATTTAATCTTATCACCCTTCAGCTTAAAACTTTTACTGCCCCTTTCTTTGGCATAGTAATTATCTGAATGCCTTTGTCTGGAGTGAAGAGCCTTTACAGTCTGACGCTAATCCACATCTCCAGTTTGAGTTCCAGCCATATCTCCACCATTCCCATCTACACACAACTAAGAGTCTTCTCTCCAGCCTAATACACCAAACTACCTAGAAAACAGAGAAAGCTCCTGCTTCTTCTCTTAGAATGCCCTTGGTCTCTTTCTGCCCCTGAGGACCTAATAATTACCTGAAACTCAGGTCAAAATTCATAGTATCTGTAAAGCAACCAATCTTCATCATGCCCAGTAACAAGTTTGGGTCGAGAGAAGGGAGGCTGTCTGTTTTCATAAACCCTGAGGCAGACTTCGTATGTGTTTTACAGTGCTTGTCATATATTGGAACTTATTTTTTTACTTTTTATTTTGAAGTGATATCAGATTTATAGAAAGTTGTAAAAAAAGTTTTCTGGCCCATTTTGACAGTAGAAACTCTGAAATATTTCAGTTTGTATTTCCTAAAACAAGATGTTCTCATAAATAACACAGTATAATTACAAAAATGATAAGTTAACATTGATAGGGGCTGCTGGGTGGTTCAGTCATTAAGCCTCTGCTTCGGCTCAGGTCACGATCCCCGAGTCCCAGGATCGAGCCCCGCATTGGGCTCCCTGCTCAGCGGGAGGCCTTCTCCCTCTCTCTCCCCCTACTTGTGTTCCCTCTCTAGCTGTGTTTCTCTCTGTCAAATAAATAAAATATTTTGGGGTGCCACCTGGGTCGCTCAGTGGGTTGAGGCCTCTGCCTTCGGCTCAGGTCATGATCTCGGGGTTCTGGGATCGAGGCCCACATCGGGCTCTCTGCTCGGCAGACAGCCTGCTTCCTCCTCTCTCTCTGCCTGCCTCTCTGCCTACTTGTGATCTCTTGGTCAAATAAATAAATAAATAAAATATTTTTTAAAAATTTAACATTGATAAAGCATGATTATCCACAAAAATTTTATCAGTTGTACCACCAGTGTCCCTTATAGCAAAGAAAACTTTTTGGTGGGCGCCTGGGTGGCTCAGTTGGTTAAACGACTGCTTTCGGCTCAGGTCATGATCCTGGCATCCTGGAATCAGGCCTCACATAAGGCTCCCTGTTCAGCAGGAAGCCTACTTCTCCCTCTCTCGCTGTGTTTCTCTCGGTCAAATAAATAAATAAAATCTTTAAGAGAAAAAAAAGAAAACTTTTTGTTCCAGCATCCAATTCAGGTTCATAAGTTGCATTTAGTTCTCATGTCTTCTTAATCTCCTTTCTGATGGAATCATTTTTCAATCTTTCTTTGTTTTTCATGATCTTGATATTTTAGTAAAAGCCAGTTTTTTTCTAAAATGCCCTCAATTTGAGTTTCTGTAATGTTTCCTCAATATTGGATTCATGTTATGTGTTTTCAGCAGGACTTTCACAGAAGTGAGGTGTCATCCCTAGTGTGTCATATTAGGAGACACGTATTTATTTTTCCTAACTTCTGATCACTTGGGTAAGGTAGTATCTACCTGGTTTCTCAACCAGAAAGTTAACTCTTTTTCCCTTTGTAATGAGTTATCTTGAGAGGTATTTTGAGACTATGTAAATATTTTATTTCTTACCAAAATTTTACCCATTAGTTTTTTAGAATCCCCTGATGATTCTTACCAAAAAAATTACCACCGTAGTGGTGGTTAAATGGTGATATTTTTTGTTATTGTTAAGTGAGAGTGAGTGCACGAGCAGTGGGAGGGGCAGAGGGAGAGCATCTTAAGCAGGCTCCACACTGAGCACAGAGTCTGACGCAGGGCTTAGTCTTACAGCCTAGAGAGCATGACCTGAGCTGAAGTCAAGAGTCGGATATCCAACCCACTGAGCTACCCAGGTGCCCCCAGTGGTGATTTTCTAATTCCATGATTCCTTCTGCATTTGTTGACACTTTGCTAAGACAAAGAGCTTCCCTTTCCTTCTTACATATTTATTTATTTATATCACAGTGGGCTTGTGATTTTTTAAGTTATTCTGTGGGTTATGAACTGTTGTTTTTTTGTTAAACCAAGGTATGATTTACATACAGTAAAATGTACCTTTTTAGTCTCCTATAAATTTTAATAAACATACACAGTTGTGTAACCACTTACACAATCAAGTAGAAAAGCAGTTTTGTCACCCCCAGAAATGTACCCGTGCTTCTTTGCAGTTACACCCTTTCCGGGCACCTCACACTGGCTCCTATATCTTTCTGACGATGTCTTCATCAATTTTTGAGCACCTTACTTCATGGAACAGTGAGATAGATGTTCTAGGTTCATCTTTCCCCAGCCCAACCACAAAATCTTCTTTAGTGCTGGGTAGATTTAGAAACCAAGATCTGGGGGCATCTGGGTGTCTCAGTTGATGAAGCATCCCACTCTTGATTTCGGCTGGGGTCATGGAATCAGGGTCGTGAGATCAAGCTGCGCGTCAGGCTTTGTGCTCACCACAGAGTCTACTTGAGATTCCCTCTCTTTGTGTAGAATAAATAAATAAATCCTTTAAAAATTAAAGAAAAGAAAAGAAACCAAGACCTGGATGCAGTGTACTCAGTGCTGTTGGGTATCATTTGCTGCTGGTGTTACTGTCCCTTCCACAAGCAGAGCTGAGAAATGTGTGTGTGTGTGTGTGTGTGTGTATTTAAAATATATATACACATAATAAATTCAGCATTATTTGACTACCTTTTCTTTCTTGAATATAATTATCCAACATCTGGCCTTTGAGCCCAAGTAGACTATCCTAACTTTTTTAAGCTGTGGTCAGTCTTAAGATAATTAAATTCTTCCCCACACCTACTCTGCATCCCAAAAGTGATTTCATATCTGAGACACATGAATTGAGACAGGCCCAAGAAGTTATCTGTCCTTGGGTGTGTATACCTGAGTGCAGCCCGTGGGTAGTGAGCAAACTCAGCAATCACTGAAGCTTCTGGTTCTGACACATTATAACATTTCTGACAAAAGGAAATAAGAAAAGCATGAACTCCTATGTTGTCTTGACTCATGGTTGCCATACACACATGGATCCCTGCTTATAAAAATGTCACTGAAAAGCCTAGACAAGGAGACCTGGCTGGCTCAGTCATTAAACATCTGCCTTTTGGGCGCCTGGGTGCTCAGCGGGTTAAAGCCTCTGCCTTCAGCTCAGGTCATGATCCCAGGGTCCTAGGATCTAGGCCCGTGTCGGCTCTCTGCTCAGCGGGGATCCTGTTTCCTCTGCTCTCTCTGCCTGCCTCTCTGCCTATTTGTGATCTCTCTCTGTGTCAAAGAAATAAATAAAATCTTAAAAAAAAAAAAAAAAGTTTGCCTTTGGCTCGGGTTGTGGTCCTAGGATCAAACGCCCACATCAGGCTCCCTGCTCAGCTTGTGTTCTCTCTCTCACTGTGCCTGTCTGTCAAATAGTAAATAAAATCTTTTAAAAAATAAAAATGGAATTTTTTTTAAGATTTTATTGATTTGACAGAGAGAAACACAGCCAAAGAGGGAGCACAAGCAGGGGGAGTGAGAGAGGGAGAAGCGGGTTTCCTGCCGAGCAGCCCAATGTGGGACTCGATCCCGGGTCTCCGGGATCATGACCTGAGCCAAAGGCAGTCACTTAACCAACTGAGCCACCCAGGTACCCCAAAAATAAAATCTTTAAAAAAAAAAAAAAAAAAAAAAACCTTAGGCATACTAACCCTGTACTTGAGCTGTTCACTGAATGATTTGTTCCTCTGTGACCATAGTGCCTGACACTCGTTGGGCAGTCACTGAATAGATAGGTCAGTTATTTCCCTGACTGTCGATACTGATACAGTGGGGAGTATGTTTTTTCCCTTTTGGCTAAGTGTATTCACTTCCTTGGAAAATGACAGATGATCTGTTTCTACTCTGTTGAGGTTTTTGTTTCCCCTAGTTGCCAGCAAGTATACATGTTAACATGTTGTTTTACTTCACAAGTTGAGCTGAGTTGGTGCTTAAGAAAGGGCTTTACTAGGCAAAAATGTGAGTTTTGAGATCTAGAGACTTGCCCAGTATTGCTGGAAAACTGGTAGGTATTCTGCTTCTGTGTGCACTGTGTTTCTGGCCTCAAGTGAAATCCTTCGCTCTGGCTGCTGTAAATTCTGTATCATGATACAAGAATAAAGATCTGTGCGGTAAAACTGAAATATAAAGTAGGAGAGATGGCAGGAAGAAGAAAACCACCTTTGTGTGTCTTCATTTCTTTCAGGTTCTTTCAAGTAGCGCTGCCAGTAGTACGATCACCACACTGTCACCCGGAGGAGCACTTATGCAGGGAGGGACCCAGCAAGCCATTAACCGTACGTGCGGGGCCGCTTTCTCACTGCAACGAGCTCTGAGGAGCAAGTTGGGAGGAAGGCGAAAGTAATCAGATTGGATTTGGGGTGCATTTTTGGAACTTCTGTAAAGCATATAGATCTTGAGATCTATTTAGACGAACTTAGGTTTCATAATTATCTTAATACTACAAACGGTGGTACATTGTTGGTCTCCCTATATCATACTAAAAGCTTTCCTTTTTGCTTTCTGACATCTTAGAATAAAAGACTTGAAAATTGCTCCAAAATCTCAGGGAATTCAATTTCTAAGATCTGTTAGCACAAAATCATTAACTTACCTCAGGTTAGCACATCCTGGTTTGGCATTGGCTAAGTGCACATGTTCAGATTAATTCTGTAACTGGTCCTTCTTTCGGAGACTGTACATATATGGAAATAACTTTTATACCCTCTTCTTTTTTTCTGCAGAGATGGTGCCAAATGATATTCAGTCTGAATTGAAACACCTTTACGTGGCTGTTGGGGAACTTCTGCGGCACTTCTGGTCCTGCTTCCCTGTTAATACGCCATTCCTAGAAGAAAAGGTCAGAATTGATTCCAAACACAGCCAGCTCTGTGGTAGTGTGACTTAGCGAAGTGTTACTTTGAAAATAGAAAATTGTATTGCGTGTTTGCCATGTGCTAGACACTTGGATAACTACTTGCACACCTTAATTTAAGCCTACAGCATCTTAATGGAGTAGGTATTGAAACCTACTTTATAGATGAAGAAACTGAGCTCCAGACCAGTTCTATAAGTTATGAATGTACATCTTAAAACTTGTGTCTAGAGGCGCCTGGGTGGCTCAGTTGGTTGAGCGACTGCCTTCAGCTCAGGTCATGATCCCGGAGACCCGGGATCGAGTCCCACATCTGGCTCCCTGCTTGGCGGGGAGCCTGCTTCTCCCTCTGTCACTCCCCCTGCTTGTGTTCCCCCTCTGGCTGTGTTTCTCTCTGTCAAAATAAATAAAAATCTTTAAAAAAAAAAAACTTGTTTCTAGCTGTAAGCCACTAGGAACAATTAAAGAACAGAGACCCAAAACAAGTTACATCAGTAAAATTACTTATTTGGTATATTTTTTAGAGATAATGAAATTCAAACTGAGATTGACAACAAATATAGCACTAGCTATTTAACACTAAAACCCTTTTAACCAGTTAAAGGACAGTTGACAGATGGAAAGGTATTTATAGTATTAATAGTAATAGTTTATATAGATTGCTCTTTTAAACAACCCTTAAGAGAAAAGGTTAAATACACCATTAAAAATAATAGGCAGGAGGCTTTTTTTTTTTTTTTTTTAAGATTTTGTTTATTTATTTGACAGAGGGAGAGATCATCACAAGTAGGCAGAGAGGCCGATGCGGGCCTCGATCCCAGGACCCTGAGATCATGACCTGAGCAGAGGCTTTAACCCACTGAGCCACCCAGGCGCCCTAGGCAGGAGACTTTTAACAGGCATCTCACTAAAGAATGAAGCTGGTTCAGTAAACCTAAGAAAATCTTCATACTCATTGGTATTCAAATAAATTATCTTCAAAGCTACAGTGGAAGAGCATTTTTTTATCTGTGGTTTTTAAAATAACAAAAAATGTAAAGTTATCAGTGATGGCCAGGTTGCTAAGAGTCCTTTCTTCCATTACTCATACTGTCTTTTTTAAAAATGCTTTTACCCAGACATTCAGTGTTTAGGAATTTAACCTAAGAAAATAATTAAGAATATTTACCAGTAGAGATGTTCCTCTGCTACTGACTCTGAAGGATAATCCAGAAGGGGTTTAATTCAGAAGCATTTGTTATGCATACATTGAAATACAATGCATCCCTTTTAAATGACCTAAGTGAGTATTTAATGACTGAAAGATGTTTGCGTTAAATATGTAAAATTTTAAAACAGTATAATAAATGTGTTTATACACATAAAAAATATTGAGAGGGGGGAGCCTGGGTGGCTCAGTTGGTTGGGCGACTGCCTTCGGCTCAGGTCATGATTCTGGAGACCCCGGGATCGAGCCCCACATCGGGCTGCCTGCTTGGCGGGAAGCCTGCTTCTCCCTCTCTCACTCCCCCTGCTTGTGTTCCCTCTCTGCCTGTGTTTCTCTCTGTCAAATAAATAAAATCTTTAAAAAAAAAAAATATTGAGAGGGATATGAATTATGAACCAAAGTCTTTAGAATCAGTGGTGGTAGATATTGCTGCTTTGCCTGAAGCCAATTAATCTAGTAAATAAATTTTTAAAAAGTAACCTTCCGGGGCGCCTGGGTGGCTCAGTTGGTTAAGCGACTGCCTTCGGCTCAGGTGCCCCGCATCGGGCTCCATGCTCGGTGGGAAGCCTGCTTCTCCTTCTCTCACTCCCCCTGCTTGTGTTCCCTCTCTGGCTGTGTTTCTCTCTGTCAAATAAATAAATAAAAATCTTAAAAAAAAAAAAAAGTAACCTTCCTATGTGTGTTTTTCTCTTGCTCCCTATAGGTTCTTTGAGATTTCTTTGTAATTTATTATGTCTTTCATTTTTTGTAGGTAGTAAAAATGAAAAGTAATTTGGAACGATTTCAAGTTACGAAGCTCTGCCCATTCCAAGAAAAAATTCGGAGACAGTATTTAAGCACAAATGTAAGGCAACAATGTGATTTTGGCCTGATTTTCTTTCTCTGTATTACAAAATGGTGAGATTAACTTTGTTTTCATGTGAATGAGTAGATACTGTGAGGTTTGGGGTTTTTTCTTTTTCTGTTGCTCAGAATATTTTTTTTCTTTTTTTTAGCTTTATTTCTTTTTTTTGTAATCTCTGAACCCAGTGTGGAGTTCTCATTCACGACCCAAGATCAAGAGTGGCATGCTCTTCCAGCTGAGCCAGTCAGGCGCCCCTCTGAGTACTGTTTTTTAAATCGAAATTGTATCATACATTCAGAAGAGTGTATGAAATACCTAACACTTTTTTTTTTTTAAGATTTTATTTATTTATTTAACAGAGAGAAACACAGCTAAAGAGGAAACACAAGCAGGGGGAGTGAGAGAGGGAGAAGCAGGCTTTCTACTGAGTAGGGAGCCCCGATGCAGGGCTCAATCCCCAGCTTCTGGGACCATGACCTGAGCCGAAGGCAGTCTCTCAACCAACTGAGCCACCCAGGCACCCATGCCTAACACTTTTTAAAACAATAAAATAAGTATTTACCCACAAATCATCATAAGAAATGAAACAATACCAGTCCCCATAGGTATTGCCTATCCAGTTGCCTGTCCCTCCCTCTTCACATTCTTCCAAGGCCACCAACCCCAGCATTTATAATAACTTCATGGGGTTGGAACTCAACCCCACATCAAGAGTTGCTTCCTCTTCCAACTTAACCAGCCAGGTGCTCCAATCATCTCCACACTCTGTTCTGTAGATTTAGAACCTATGTCTGTGTTCCCAAAAAATTTTCATTTTGAAAACCTGAGGAGCAGGCAAAGACCCTGCAAAGAAAGGCAGAATTGCTACTCTGCAGCAGTAGACCTTATAGTTGCTGCCTAGTGGTCTGTCTTCAGCTTCCCTGATTGCTTACAGCAGGGCTGGGCTGTGGGTGAGGTAGCCAGGGAACAGTGCCCTGTTGTGCCCAGGATTTTTAACATTGTTTTTAATGCAAGGCTAGAGCAACCACACGAGACCATTTTTAGCTGTTACAGAGTCCTCTCTGAGATGCTTGGAAGGAAGAGTATATACAAATTTAGGTTTTAGTATTTCAATAAGTGGGTTAATCAGGAGGAGTTTTACAATTGAAAGCTGAAAATTTTTCATCAATAAGGTTTTAGGTGTTTATTCCCTAAATAGTGTAAGTGGTTTCTTTCAAAATACAACAATACTACTTAGAATCAGTAGAGAAGCTTGAAGTACCTTCCTACATGAGAGCAGGAACAACACATAGGTTTGAATTCACATACCTTCATGATCATAACTGCCTGGAACACTGTGGTAAAAAGGATTCTGAGGCCATGTGCATGCATTACCTCAAAGGTGTTGCAGGTTTGGTTCCAGACCACTGCAATAAAGTGAGTTAAATGAATTTTTCTGTTTCCCAGTGCATATAAAAGTTAGGTTTACACTCTCCTGTGTTTATTAAGTGTGCAGTAATGTTACATCTTTTAAAACATTGTACATCCTTCTTTTTAAGATTTCATTTATTGGCGGCGCCTGGGTGGCTCAGTTGGTTGGGTGACTGCCTTCGGCTCAGGTCATGATCCCGGAGACCCGGGATCGAGCCCCACATCAGGTTCCCTGCTCAGCGGGAAGCCTGCTTCTCCCTCTCTCGCTCCCCTTGCTTGTGTTCCCTCTCTGACTATATTTCTCTCTGTCAAATAAATAAAATATTTTTTTTTTTAAAATGGTTAAAACTGCTATCCACCTGAGCTTTCAGAGAGTCATAATTTTTTTGCTGACGGAGGGTCTTCCCTCTGTGTTGGTGGCTGCTGTAGGTTGGAGTGACTGGCAGTTTCTTAAAATAAGACAGCAGTGACGTTTGCTACATCGATAGAATTCCTTTCATAAACAATTCCTCTGTGACATGTGGTGCTGCGTGTTACCATTGCACCCCCCATATTAGAACTTCTTCAGTCAGTCCTCTCAACCCTGCTGCTACTTTATCAGCTGAGTTTATATAATATTCTAAATCCCGTGTTGTCATTTCACAGTATCTTCACCAGGACTAGATTCCATCTCGAGAAACTACTTTCTTTGCTCATCCTTGATAAACAACTCCTTATCATTTGAGTTTTGGGGTTTTTTTTGTTTGTTTGTTTTTTTAAGATTTTATTTATTTATTTGACAAGAGAGAGATCACAGGCAGGCAGAGAGGGAGGAGGAAGTAGGCTCCCTGCCTAGCAGAGAGCCTGATGCGGGCCTCGATCCCAAGACCCTGAGATCATGACCTGAGCTGAAGGCAGAGGCTTTAACCCACTGAGCAACTCAGGTGCCCTCATTTGAGTTTTATTATGAGATGGCAGTCAATTTGGTCACATCTTCAGGCTCTACTTCTAATTTTAGTTCTGTTACTGTTTCCACCACCCTACAGTTACTTCCTCCATTGAAGTCTTGAACCATTCAAATTTAAGCATTCTAGGGGTACCAGGTGGCTTAGTCATTAAGTGTCTGCCTTTGGCTCAGGTCATGATCCCAGGGTCTTGGGATCGAGCCTGGCATCTGGCTCCCTGCTCAGTGGCAAACGTGCTTCTCCTTCTCCCACTCCCCCTGCTTGTCTTCCCTTTCTCTCGCTGTCAAATAAACAATTAAAATCTTTTGGGGCGCCTGGGTGGCTCAGTTGGTTAGGAAACTGCCTTCGGCTCAGGTCATGATCCCGGAGACCCGGGATCGAGTCCCACATCGGGCTCCCTGCTCGGCGGGCAGCCTGCTTCTCCCTCTCTCACTCCCCCTGCTTGTGTTCCCTCTCTGGCTGTGTTTCTCTCTGTCAAATAAATAAAATCTTTTTTAAAAAAATTAAAATCTTTCCAAAAAAAAAATCAGGGACTCCTGGGTGGCTCGGTTGGTTGGGCTACTGCTTTCGGCTCGGGTCATGATCCTGGAGACCCAGGATCAAGTCCCACATCGGGCTTCCTGCTTGGCAGGAAGCCTGCTTCTCCCTCTCTCAGTCCCTCCGCTTGTGTTCCCTCTCTCACTGTGTTTCTCTC
>PITA01011051.1:42502-68582 GCA_004023965.1 Spilogale gracilis
TGGGTCTCCAGGATCATGACCTGAGCCGAAGGCAGTCGCTTAACCAACTGAGCCACCCAGGCGCCCCTAGGTATTGTATTTCTTAAATAATAAGCCTTAGAAGTCAAAATTACTTCTCAGTTCATGGGCTACAGAATGAATGTTGGGTTAGCAGGCATGAAAACACCATTCGTCTCATACATCTCCATCAGAGCTCTTGGGTGACCAGGTGCATTGTCAGTGAGCAGTAATATTTTGAAAGGAATTTTTATCTGAGTAGGTCTCAACAGTGAGCTTAATATTCACCAACCCATGCTGTAAATAGATGTGCTATCATCCAGGCTTTGTTCCGTGTATAGGGCACAGACAGAAGAGATTTAAGCATAATTCTTAACAGCTTTAGGATAACTGAATGGTAAGTGAGCATTGGCTAAAACTTAAAAGTTACCAACTACATTAGCTCCTAATAAGACAATCAGCCTGTCGTTGGAAGTTTTGAAGCCTGGCATTGACTTCTGTGTAGTTAATGAAAGTCCTAGATGGCATCTTCCAAAAGAAGGCTGTTTTGTCTATATTCAGAATCTGTTGGTTAGTGTAGCTACCTTCATTAATTAACTTAGCTGGATCTTCTGGAGAACTCACCACAACTTCTCCATCAGCACCTGCTGCTTCACCTTGCGCTTTACTGTTATGGAGACTGCTTCTTTTCTTAAACCTCATAATTCAACTTCTGTTGGCTTCAGATTTTTCTTCTGCAGCTTCTTCACTTCTCTCAGCCTTCATAGAACTGAAGAGAGTTAGGGCCTTCCTCTGCATTAGGCCTTGGCTACAGGGAATGTTATGGCTGGTGTAAGCTCCTGTCCAGACTGCTAACCCTTCATACTAGCAATAAGGCTGTTTGCTCTCTTACCACTCATTCATATGTTCACTGGAATAACACTTAATTTTTTTCAGGAAACTTTTTCTTTGCATCACAACTTGGTTAACTGGCACGGTGAGGCTTAGCTTTCAGCCTTTCTCAGCTTTCAACACACCTTCCTCACTAAGCTTAATCATTTTCTAACTTTTGATTTAAAGTGCAAGATGTGTGATTCTTCCTTTCACTTGAACATGTAGAGGCCATTGTAGGACTATTAATTGGCCTCATTTCAGCATAATGTGTTAGCGAATAGGGAGTGCTAGGGTGGGGGTGGGGGAAACGGCCAATCAGTGGAGCAGTCAGAACACACAGCATTTGTCGGTTAAGTTCACTGTGGTACAGGCATGGTTCGTGGTGCCCCAAAGCAAGTGCAGAAACAGCAAAGTCATACTGGCTACAGATTACCATAACAATAGGATGATGAAAAAGTCTGAAATGTTGTAAGAATTACCAGAATGTGACAACAGAGTGAGCAAATGCTGCTGAGAAGATGGTGCTCATAGGCTTAATCAATGCAGTGATGTCTGTCACAGACCTTCAGTCTGTAAAAAAAAAAGTACACTGAGGGCGCCTGGGTGGCTCAGTGGGTTAAAGCTTCTGCCTTTGGCTCAGGTCATGATCTCAGAGTCCTGGGATCGAGGCCCACATCAGGCTCTCTGCTCAGTGGGGAGCCTGCTTCCTCCTCTCTCTCTCTGCCTGCCTCTCTGCCTACTTGTGATCTCTCTGTCAAATAAATAAATAAAATCTTTAAAAAAAAAAAAAAAACACTGAGATGTACAATAAAATGTTGCATAATAAAACATGTATGCCTGTACAACTTTACATGAGTATATGGCATTCATCTCTTCTAATTGGCATTATGGAACCACTAGTCCTCATCAAGCAAAATAAATGATTTTTATGTGCTTTCCAGACAGAACTAAATAACCTAATACCTCATTATTGTCATCCCTCCCACCACCACCCACCATAATGATAACAGATAGGGTAAATAAGAGTATTTTGTTTTGTTTTGTTTTTATTATTATTTGAGAGAGAGAATGACAGAGAGCATGAGAGGGCAGAAGGTCACAGGGCAGACTCCCCGCAGAGCTGGGAACCCAGTGTGGGACTAGATCCTGGGACTCCGGGATCATGACCTGAGCCAAAGGCAGTGGCTTAACCACCTGAGCCATCTAGGCACCCTTGTTTTGTTTTTTTAATTCTGTCTCAGATTGGATCTAAGTTATTGACATGGTAAAAGGATTTAGGACTTCCTGTCCCTATCCACATACTGCCAGAACTGACTTAACAGACTTTACAAGACTGTTACTTCCAGCCACATAAACACATAAACATATGTCTCCAAAGAACCATATTCTGAAGACATTCTCTTTCAGGAGTCGTTAGCAGCTTAGATCAGTGTGGTCCTGTTGACTGCAAGTTATATCCATGACAAGGGTAAAAATCCTTTTCTACTTGAGATACATAATCCTGACCTAAGGTATGACGGTAGGATTTCTGTGAAGCATTGACACCATTTATATTTTCTTTAATCTACTAAGTTATATTGAAATTCCATGACATTGGAGCTGGAAAAGACCATTAAAAACTTAGAAAAGTGCTTCACAAGACTGGCTCTGCATCAAAATGAACTACAGGAGCTGTTGAACATCAAAGATTCCAGATCTCATCCCAGACCTGCTACATTAGAATCTTCAGGAGAGTAAGGCATTTTTTCACCAGATCTATAAAATAATGTTGATGCCACCATCCTGGCTTTAGTCAATAGACTAATGTTTAATCTAGAAATCATCAGATTAGTACACCTCCTTCATTTGACAGAAGAAACTGAAGCCTAAAACCCAGTTAAAACTTCCATGTTGTCCTACAGCTGGTTGATGTGAAGGTGAATCTCCAGTCCCTATCCCACCATCTTTTTTTTTTTTTTTTAATTTTTTGTTTATTTGACAGAAACACAGCCGGAGAGGGAACATAAGCAAGGGGAGTGAGAGAGGGAGAAGCAGGCTTCACGCCGAGCAGGGAGCCCAGTGTGGGGCTCGATCCCAGGACTTTGGGATCGGGACCTGAACCGAAGGCAGACACTTAACAACTAAGCCACCCAGGTGCCCCTCTATCCTACCATCTCTTACCTTTTATACAAAATGTGTCTGAAAATACTCTCACAGAGGGTTGCAGGTTGCCTCATTGGGGTAATACAAATGAGCTAGTTAACTACACTCCGAAGTATGTGCCCAATCTGGATCAGAAGCATTAACTTCCCTAGCCTTTGCACAGTTATTGCTTAAGTGTCTGGCTATGTTTTTCAGTTGGTAAGTCACATAGAAGAGATGCTGCAGACAGCCTATAACAAGCTCCACAAGTGGCAGTCACGGCGCCTGATGAAGAAAACGTGAAGGATCTGTGGCTCTCGCAGGTTTTGTGAAATTGAGAGAACTGTGACCTGCAGTGACTCTGGAAACCTGGCCTGAGACATGCCAGTGATCACACAGAAGTGACAAACATCTGCCCCATGCCAACTCTCGGAGCTGATGCTGTTGTACTTGCACATTGTGACCTGAAAGGAAGAGAACTGTGACTAAACTCAAAGCTGGGGAGGTAAATTAAGGCAGAACCAAAATGAGCTAAGTTGCAGAGATATATGTATATATATATGTGTGTGTGTGTGTATATATATATGTATATGTATATATACACACATATATATATCTTAAAGAGACACTGTTTACTGCAGTTACTCAGGAACTGCTTTTGATTCACATTAAGCTGCTTTCAGAAATTAAAAAAAAAAAAAACTTTTTAAAAGGGTGCATTGATAAAATCTGAGGTGTTTTGTTTTGTTTTTTCCTTTGTAAATTCTTTTCTTAAGTTTATGGCACAGGGTACACCTTAAGTATTTCTCCTCCATCCTCCACTTGGATCCTCAAGCTGTACCGAATTCTAGTTGTCCCTTACATCAGCAAGTTTAGCGAGTACTTTAAAGCAGAAGGAGACTGTTGCTCAACCATCAGGAAACAGTGATAGTCAGAAGACACCATTGGTCCTGTGTTTCCTACGGAAATAAGACACAATAAATGTTGCACTGAATGTTTGTGGTTTGGAGTCCCTAAATGATTAAGAGGGAACATATTTGCAGAAAGTTGTGTGGGGGTTTTTTATGCAGAATTTTGTCAGAAGACAATGGCGCTGCATGTTTTTCTTTGAGTGCAAATGTACATTGCTAAGATTTTTCTTAAGATGGCATGTGCTTTGAAAAGAGGAAATTGCATTTTTAAGAGTTTAAAAATCTTATGAGTGAGAAATATAAGAAATCTTACTTATTTTCACCTCTTTAGAAAAAAATAAAAGATGTTTCTCATATCTCCTTTTTTCCAGTATCTGTTACTGTTGTTGGCGAGTCGATAATCATTGCATAGTGATTGAAAAGCCTAAATGCAAAAAAAAAAAAAGATATATTCTTGTTTCTGGAATCATTCCATATTTTGTTCCTAATAGGATCAACTCACTGTTTATCTAAGACTATATAGATGTCTTATATTAAAAAAGTAAAACTTTTTATAGATACTCTTTTAACTGTTAAGACATCTTGTGGTTTCTCATGTGTTACATTTACTTGGATGGGCCACTTATTCTTTTTTAAAGCCATTGTACAAGCTGGCTGTCTTTCCTTTTTTTCTTGCTTTTTAAAGAAAATTTGTTTTATTGCAGTATGGTTGACATTCAGTGTTATCTGCGTTTCAGGTGTACAGCATAGGATTCAGCAATTCTACATGTTATGCTATATGTTCACAAGTGTAGCTACCATCTGTCACCACTTATTACAGTACCATTGACTGTATTCTGTATGCTGTACCTACCATCCTTGTGGCTGATTCCATAAGTGGAAACCCTGATCGTCTTTCATGTAATGGCTACAATAGGCCAAAAGTCTGGACTTTGAACTGGTAAAAGAAAAGGGGCAATATCCCTCCTTTTGGCTTCAGTCTTCCCATTTCTTCTTCGGATCAGTATAATGTAATCTCTTACACCTTACAGTTTTATAGAGTGCTTTTCTTCTTTTTTTTAAGATTTTATTTATTTATTTGAGAGAATGATAGAGTGTATTAGGGTGGAGAAAGTCAGAGGGAGAAGCAGACTCCCCATGGAGCTGGGAACCCATTGTGGGACTCGATCCCAGGATTCCGGGATCATGACCCAAGCTGAAGGCAGTGGCTTAACCAACTGAGCCATCCAGGCGCCCACAAAGTGTTTTTCAAGTGTCTTATCTCTGCAGCTACTCTAAGTGATAGCAATGGAGCAGACAGAAGAATGTTCGAATTAGAAGAGTATGTCTGGTGGGGAAGGCGGGTATAAACAAATGCTCTGTTCAGAGTGCTCTGTTAAAGATTAAGTAAGCGGGACGCCTGGGTGGCTCAGTTGGTTAAGCGCCTGCCTTCGGCTCAGGTCATGGTCCTGAAGACCCGGGATCGAGTCCCACATCGGGCTCCCTGCTGGGCCGGGAAGCCTGCTTCTCCCTCTCTCCCTCCCCCTGCTTGTGTTCCCTCTCTGGCTGTGTTTCTCTCTGTCAAATAAATAAAATCTTTAAAAAAAATAAATAAAGATTAAGCAATGTAATAGAGACTGAAGAAAGAAACCATTTTGGGGAACTGGGTAGGCTTTACTAAAGAGGTAATATTTTAGCTAAGCCTTGCAGGTTGAATAGGGAAAGGCATGATGAAGGCATGAGGCCCTGGGAAAAGACCCCAGTAAGTGGGAAATCAGAGTAACTCAGGTTGTGAATGGCTTTGTATGCCAAGATAAGAAATTCAGACCTTGGGCGCCTGGGTGGCTCAGTTGGTTAAGTGACTGCCTTTGGCTCAGGTCATGATCCCGGAGACCCAGGATTGAGTCCCACATTGGGCTCCCTGCTCCGTGGGAAGCCTGCTTCTCTCTATCTCACTCCCCCTGCTTGTGTTCCCTCTCTGGCTGTGTTTCTCTCTGTCAAATAAATAAAATCTTTAAAAAAAAAAAAAAAAGAAAGAAACAAAAATTCAGACCTTACCCTGTAGGCATGGGTTATGTCAGAAAATTTGGAGTAAGTTGTTTTTATGAGGGTTGATTATTTAGTTGGTTTAGATTTTAAAAAGTCTGGCAATTAGGAAGGCCAAACCCCTAAAAGGTTTTTGGAACAATCCAGACTGGAAACTAGGTCCAAATAAAGTGGAGTTCTGGTAATTAGGAAGGGATGAGTAAAGACATTCTTAAAGTGTGTGACCAAATCTCACAGGAAATGAAGGATTTAAGGGTGATTTCACCTAGAATAGCTCTTGATTTCATGTGTAGCTTGTGTTTGTGTTTAAAGTATTTGATCGTTGGCGTCTTCTTAATGTGAACTTTGGCTGCCGTTTAGGCCTGTTACTTTTCCTGCGTTCCCACTGTGGAAAACAATAGCACTTTTCTGGCTATATCTCACTTCATTCTCACAATAACCAATGAAGTGGGTAGGTTCAACAGATTATTTCACAAATTAGAAATGGTTTAGATGTTAAGTGATTTACCCAGATTCACATAGCCAGTAAGTGGTGGAGCTGGGATTTACCCTGAACTGCCAAGCTTTGCTGTTCCTTATGGATATGATCCTTGTGAAGTTGGAAGCTTTTATCCCCCAACTCATGCCTCCATTGGCTAGTTTTTCTTTTGACTACCCTTTTATTCCTACCTCTGATTCTGTTCTGTGTTGCTTTTATATCAAATCACAGTACAGCGTTAGTCTGCCTAATGGGTCCCCTTAGCCCAGAGGGCTGCAGAATGTAATAATGAAAGCATGTCCTGCCTTAGGAGAATGAGTTTCTCCTGAAAGTAGGAGAAAGTCAGTAGTACTAGCCTGCTTTGGACACTACAAAAGGAATAGCTGTTGTGGTGATCCCCACTTCAGTCTGGAAAACTAAAGAATGCTGTTATGTATATGCTTTCTGTACCTAGAAATATAAAGGTAACCCACTCCGCTGCGGGGGGGTGCAGTTTAATCCAGAAATTGATTTCCAATCTGTATAAATACCATCTGCAGCCAACAGTGGCCCTGGGATGGAAAGCTGCCTGTTTTAAACTTAGATTTGCTGCCTCCTGTATCAAGACTTGCACAGGATTCCTCAGTGTGTTACCTCTGCCCTTTCCCAGTTTAGCTTCTTGAAGACTCAGCTGTTCTCCCAGTTCCTGAAGCCAAGGGATTCTTAGTTATTTTCAGCTCTTAAACTGTCCAGTTAGAGCATTGCCTAGAACCTGGTTCAGAGGTGGTCAGCCCTCAGTTTGCACCTTGGGGCTATTAAAGTCACTGAAACGATTAGAATTCTAGGTTGGTAAGTACAGAATCCTGTTTCCATCATTTTTCATAGAGTTCCTAATACATACAACAAATGTGAAATTGCACATGTTGAGATAGAGCCTCATTCCAGATCCTCTCACTGCTACCCCCACCCCCACCCCAACAATACACTAAGAATACTACCTGAGAAACACTCTCTCTGGCCACCTAGCAACCTGCTGTGTTTATTGTGATGGCTAATACTAGGAATAGACTGGGGTTTAGGGCACCTGGGTGGCTTAGTCATTAAGCGTCTGCTTTCGGCTCAGGTCATGATCCTGGAGTTCCAGAATTGTGCCCTGCATTGGGCTCCCTGTTCGGCAGGAAGCCTGCTTCTCCCTCTTTCACTCCCCCTGCTTGTGTTCCCTCTCTAGCTGTGTTTCTCTCTGTCAAATAATTAAATAAAATCTTTTAAAAAAAAAAAAAGTAGACTGAGGTTGAAGGTAAATTCTGGCTTAAATTTTACTTTTCTGTAGTCATAGAAATAAATAACACGATGATACTTAAACCCATCCTGTTAGCAATTACATCAAATGTAAACAGAGTGCACACTTTAAAAGACTAAGATTTTGTCAGTTTGGATTAAAAAATAAGACTCAATTATACACTAGTTATAGTTAACAAAAACGTCTACACTTACCTCACTGGACTTGTCCTCCCATCAGGTGTCAAATTCAGGTTCACTAGGTTGTAGACTTCAAATTCCTTTATTACTCCGATTTGTCTCATTCTAGTAGCTGCAATGAACAGATCTGTGAAAATGAATGACTTATAAGATCATTACCATTGGTGTCCCATTTTAAAAATTACTTTGGGGGCGCCCGGGTGGCTCGGTTGGGCGACTGCCTTCAGCTCAGGTCATGATCCCAGAGACCCGGGATCGAGTCCCACATCAGGCTCCCTGCTCAGCGAGAAGCCTGCTCTCCCTCTCTCACTCCCCCTGCTGTGTTCCCTCTCTGGCTGTGTTTCTCTCTGTCAAATAAATTGAAAAAGAAATTTTGAGGGCAGAGAAGAATGTCCATGAGAAAATGCACCGAGGGCGCCTGGGTGGCTCAGTTGGTTGAGCGACTGCCTTTGGCTCAGGTCATGATCCTGGAGTCCCGGGATGGAGTCCCACATCGGGCTCTCTGCTGGGTGGGAAGCCTGTTTCTCCCTCTCTCACTCCCCCTGCTTGTGTTCCCTCTCTGGCTGTGTTTCTCTCTGTCAAATAAATAAAACCTTAAAAAAAAAAAAAGAAAGAAAGAAAAGAAAAAAGAAAATGGGGAGGGGGGGGCGGCACCTGGTAGGCTTAGTTGGTTAAGCATCTGACTTCGTGAATTTGGCTCAGGTCCTGATCTCAGGGTCATGAGATCGAGCCCCATTCGAGCTCCATGCTCAGTACAGAGTCTGCTTGAGATTCTGTCTCTCCTCTGCCCTTTCCCCTCCCTGTGTGTGCGCATGTGTGTACTCTCAAATAAATCTAAAAAAAATTATTTTTCTGATCTACAGCGTGAGATTTTTCTGGCAAGAGATGTCTGTGCACATATTCATGCCTTTAAGATAAACCTTGATAATGGGTCTCATCTCTTTAGAGAATCCATTTATGGTCCTACTTCTATAAGCCAAATTTTTGTAAATTTTGGTCCTATCCATTAGTGTACTATTCTGGCCCCTGGTTACCTGTAAGAACAGGCTGTGTCTGGCCTGAATACAAAAATTGCTTGGACCTTAACACCTAAAACATTTACATCCACAAATAGAGGGAGTAGAGAGAAAGGGTGTCCCCATATGCCTAACTGGGATTGACTGCAGCCTCATGAGCAGCAGAGACATGGTCCAGCAGGACTGTTTGGGTTCGAATCACAGTTGCATAGCCCACTAGCTGTGTGACCTTGAACAATTTAATCTGTGCCTCCATTTTTTTCATCTATAAAGTAGGCATATATAATAGTGCTTTATTGATAAGGTTATTGCGATAGAATATCATAACATTGTGATAAAGCCTTTAAGGCACTTGGAGCAGAGTCCAGCACATGGTGAGTGAGAGCTGCCTGAGTATTTGCTGTCCCTGAAGCTGATACAGGTTTTCACCGAGCCGCACAGTGGCTTGACTTCATTGTTGAAAACCTAAAAGGAAGAAAATTCCCCCAGAGAACAGTAAAAGTGCCTTCTTCTGTACTTGAATTCCTCAAAATACTGCTAGAGTCTGATTTTCGCGGCTTATCTTCAAAAGTCATTTTGTGTGGTAGCCTGCATTCTCCAAATTAGGAACTTTTTTTTTAAGATTTTATTTATTTGACAGAGAGATCCCAAATAGGCAGAGAGGCAGGCAGAGAGAAAGAGGGGGAAGCAGGCTCCTCACTGAGCAGAGAGCCCGATGTGGGACTCGATCCCAGGACCCTGAGATCATGACCTGAGCCGAAGGCAGAGACTTAACCCTCTGAGCCATCCAGGTGTCCCAGGAACTTTTTTATATATGAAATTGCTTATGACTTATTTCACACCTCAGTTGCAGTATTTATAAAAGAAATTCTTTCCTTTCATTAGGAAATAATGAGAAAGAGGATTCTGTGTTCTTGCCTGAGATGTAATATGTAAATACAGGTCAAAGAACAGCTGCAAATGAGAGGATACTATAAACTAGAATCCAAAATGCATTCAAAATTAATGTTTCATTTAATATTGATTGATATTTAGGGGGAAAAAAGATGTGTCTGTTTATGAGAGGAAGAAAAGCACATGCTATTACCTTTTAACTACTTGCTAAGACTTTCTTTAGAAGTTGGGATTGAGGCCCACACAGGTCCCAACCTGTCTGTGGTTTGGGGGTTGGTATCTGCCTCATAAAGTAGAGGATTTGTCTTCTGGGAAGACAAAGTCATCTTCTCCACTGAGCCTCCTACATAGTTGACTTTGGCATCTTCCAGGAGTAGGGAGGCAGGGATTGAGGCCTCATGAGCCTGGGTTTTCAGCTGAGATGGAGAGAGGACAGTGGTATGACCAGAAAGCCTAGGGGCGCCTGGGTGGCTCAGTTGGTTAAGCGACTGCCTTCGGCTCAGGTCATGATCCCGGAGACCCGGGATCGAGTCCCACATCGAGTCCCACATCGAGTCCCACATCGGGCTCCCTGCTCGGGAAGCCTGCTTCTCCCTCTCTCACTCTCCTTGCTTGTGTTCCCTCTCTGGCTGTGTTTCTCTCTGTCAAATAAATAAAATCTTTAAAAAAAAAAAAAAAGAAAGAAAAGAAAGCCCAGAGCGGGGTGTACTTGTCCCTATGACTCAGTAGGACCCAGCCTGGACTTCGTGACAGTGATAGAAGTGGACTCCTTATCAATAACATATTAATAATCATAAAACGAAAATAAAAAGATAGAGGTTGAGCTCAAACTTAAGGTAAAAGAAAAAGTTACCAGGAGAGCAACCTTGAAACTTGATTCAGTAGGTGCAAACGGTTCTTTTCCAAAAAAGTCATTAACAGGCATTGGTGAACATATTCACAAACCTCAATATGATGATTTGACATCTACAGTTCTAGCTTATGCAAAAAGGAATTTTTTAATTTTTTTAAGGTTTATTTAATCGAGAGAGTGAGAGCATAAATGGGGTGAGGGGCAGCGGGAGAAGCAGACTCCCCACCGAGCAGGGAGCCTGATGCGGACCTCCATCCCAGCACTCCAGGATCACCACCTGAGCCGAAGGCAGATGCTTAACCGATTGAGCCACCAGCACCCCAGCAAGAAGGAATTTCTTTAAAAATATAAGAGTGATCTGGGGTGCCTGGGTGGCTCAGAGGGTTAAGCCTATTGCCTTTGGCTCAGGTCATGATCTCAGGGTCCTGAGATCAAGTCCTACATCGGGCTCTCTGCTCAAGTGGGGAGCCTGCTTCCTGCTCCTTCTCTGCCTGCTTCTCTGCCTATTTGTGATCTCTCTGTGTGTTAAATTAATAAATAAAATCTTTAAAAAAAAAAAAAAAAAAGAGTGATCCATCTTGGGCACCTGGGTGGCTCAGTGGGTTAAAACCTCTGCCTTCGGCTCGGGTCATGATCTCAGGGTCCTGGGATTGAGGCCCGCATCGGGCTCTCTGCTCAGCGGGGAGCCCGCTTCCTCCTCTCTGCCTGCCTCTCTGCCTACTTGTGATCTCGCTCTCTGTCAAATAAATAAAATCTGAAAAGATTAAAAAAAAAAAAAAGAGTGATCCATTTTCTGTGTTACATGAATAGACTAGTAAGAAACCAAATGTGATTAAGCACTCAAGCTCTACAGTTAGCGGCCTGAGTTCAAATTTCAGCCCTGCCACTTACTAGTGGTGTGATTACTTAGTCTCTTCATGTCAGTTTTCTCATTTGTAAAATGGGCATACTTTGGGGCGCCTGGGTAGCTCAATTGGTTAGGCGATTGCCTTCGGCTCAGGTCATGATCCCAGGGTCCTCAGATCAAGCCCCACATTGGGCTCCCTGCTGGGCGGGAAGCCTGCTTCTCCCTCTCTCACTCCCTCTGCTTGTGTTCCCTCTCTAGCTGTGTTTCTCTATGTCAAATACATAAATAAAATCTTTTTAAAAATAAAATAAAATAAAAGGGGCATACTAATAGTACTTGTAGATATATTGTAGTTAAGTGAGTCAATAAATATAACTGCTAGAATAGTGCTTGGCACAAATTAAGCAATAGATGTTCTTCCTGTCATTTATTATCAACATCATCATCACCATCAGGCTTCAGCTCAAAGCTTATTGACTCCTATCAACATTGATAGGCAACTGAGGCAGAAAATAAAGGAAAAATACTGATATCTGTTAGGTCTATTTGCCAAATATTCGCCATGCATAAGTATATTCTCATTTAACCCTTAGGATTCATTCAGCAATTATTTACCAAGCTCCTACTATGTGTCAGTCCACAGTCCCCACCTTATAAAGTCTCCAGTTGTGAAAAGACTGTCCTAGATGATGGGTGAAATCGACCATGCCCTCAGCAGGCTTACTGAAGAATAAAACAAGGCTCAGGAAGGTAAAACAACTCTCCTAAAGCCCCTGACTCCGAACTTGGGAGCAGAGAGCTGATTCAAAGGCAGCTCCTGAATGTAAGATCTTGCAGCAGCAAATGACTGGGCCCTGTCTCCCCACCCTGCTCAGGCAGGCTGGAACTTTCTCTTCTACCTGCTATAAATAATGGAGTGAGGGAGAGCTATTTTCTTTCTGTCAAGCACAGATGGCTCTAAAGCCAAGAGACTGCTTCATTCTCCTGACATGCAATGAAGGGGACAGATTCTCGAAGCTAAAGCTTTGAGGGAGGAGTGCCTGGGTGGCTCACTGTGTTAAGTGTCTGCCTTAGGCTTGGGTCATGGTCCCAGGATTCTGGGATTGAGTCTTGCATCGGGCTCCATGCTCAGCGGGGAGCCTGCTTCTCCCTCCCTCTGCCTGCCACTCTCCCCGCTTGTGCTCTCTCTCAAATAAATAAAATATTTTTTAAAAAAATAATAAGTAGGAAAAAAAAAATAAATAATAAGTAGGGCACCCAGGTGGCTCAGTGGGTTAAGCCTCTGCCTTCAGCTCAGTTCATGATCTTGGGGTCCTGGAATCAAACCCCACATCAAGCTCTCTGCTCAGCAGGGGGCCTGCTTCCACCTCTCTTTTTTGTTTTTTTTTTTAAGATATTATTTATTTAACAGAAAGAAACACAGCCAGAGAGGGAACACAAGCCGGGGGAGTGAGAGAGGGAGAAGCAGGCTTCCTGCTGGGTGGCTCAGTTGGTCACCTGGTGGCTCCTCTCTCTTTCTGACTGCCTCTCTGCCTACTTGTGATCTCTCTTTCTGTCAAATAAATAAATAAAATCTTTAAAAAATAAAAATAAGGGGCGCCTGGGTGGCTCAGTTGGTTAAGCGATTGCCTTCGGCTCAGGTCATGATTCCGGAGACTCGGGATCAAGCCCCATATCAGGTTCCCTGCTCAGCGGGAGGCCTGCTTCTCCCTCTCTCACTCCCCCTGCTTGTGTTCCCTCTCTGGCTGTGTTTCTCTCTGTCAAATAAATAAAATCTTTAAAAAAAATAAATAAAACTAGAAATAATAATAAGTAAATGAAGCTGGTAGGGAGAGCCACAGAGGCTTGAACTCTGCTGTTGGTACCATTAAGTGTTGTCTACCAACCCACTGTTCCCCGCTCTATTCCCTCTTCACAGAATCAATTACTTTCAACTCCTTTTCGTTTATATACCATTCGTCTTTAATTTATCAATTATCTGCTGACTTTCTATTTTGAGAGTAAAGAATTTAGTGTCTTTATATCATTATTCCCGTTTCCCTCTCTATATACCAATATAGTAATTTCACAGATTTTTTTTTAATTTGTGTATTTATTTGAAAAAGAGTGAGGAGGGGCGCCTGGGTGGCTCAGTTGGTTAAGCAACTGCCTTCAGCTCAGGTCATGATCCCAGAGACCTGGGATCGGGATCAAGTCCCACATCGGGCTCCCTGCTCGGCGGGAAGCCTGCTTCTCCCTCTCTCATTCCCCCTGCTTGTGTTCCCTCTCTCGCTGTTTCTTTCCGTCAAATAAATAAAATCTTTAAAAAAAGAAAGAAAGAAAAAGAGTGAGGAAGAGAGAGAGCAGGGGGCGGGTGGGGGAAAGAGAGAGAGAAGCAGACTCCCCTGCTGAGCAAGGAGCCCATTGTGGGGCTGAATCCCAGGACTCTGAGATCATAACCTGAGCAGAAGGTGGACACTTAACCGGCTGAGCACCCAGTCTGCCCCTATTTCACAGCTTGTTGATAATCAGTAGTCAGTGTTTACATTATGATTATGTAAATATTGTTCCATGCCACGGGCATAGTCCTAGCAGGAAACAAATGGCACCTTCAAATTGGGGAAAAGGAACTGTTTACAAAGGTGTGGGCAGAGTATAGAGAAACTGTAGGAATAGTGCAGTATCCCCGCTACCAGATCTAGGCCTGATGAGGTGATGGAAAGGAGTGGTTCTCAGAAGAGAAGGCAGGAGTTAAGGGATACAGCCCACCCACAGTCCCTCGGGGAAAAGGTCTGCCTCTCCTTCTCTCCCAGTATCCTCCAGGGAAGCCAGATGAAGATGGCATGGGGCACCACTGCTGTGGTTCATTCAAGTCAGTCCCCCAGAGTCGAAAGCAGGGTTGGGGAAGAGGAGAGTGGCCTGGCAGGGCAAATAGAAGTCCAACATTGCAGCCAGGCAGGGAGCTAGAACCAACTACTGTTTTCTTTTCTTTTAAGTTTTTAATTGCAGTTAACATACAGTGCCGTATTAGTTTTAGATGTACAATATACTGATTCAACCAGTCTGTCAACCTGTGCTCCCCAGGACAAATGCACTCCTTAAACCCTATCACCCATTTCCCCATCCTCCCCATCACCCTCCCCCCTCTCCCCTCTGGTGACCATCACTTTGCTCTCTATAGTTAAGAGTCTGTTTTTGGTTTTCCTCTTTCTCTCTTTTTTCTCTTTGCTTGTTTTGTTGTGTTTTTTTAATTCCACATATGAGTGAAATCATACGGTATTTGTCTTTCCCTGATGGACTTTGCTTAGCATTGACCGTTTTTATCTTTCCTGGGAAAACCTCATTATATTCTGCAGTGTGCTTGATCTTCTGACACTCCTGTGGCTACTTCTCCAAACAGTGAAAAGACTATGACACCCCTCAGCTAGCCCTTGTACTTGAGTGAGATACTTCAAAGCAGATTCAAAGCTCAATGTGCAAGGCAGGCCTGTCAGGTAGAGAACTTCCTAGGGGTCACTGGGGAGAGAAGCCTGCTTTCCACCCAGGACTCTTCAAATGTCAGAACTGGGGGACTTCTCTCTCTGAGGCCATTTAGTCTGTCTGGGGAAGGTGCCTCCATGTATCTACCTGGAATGCTAGCTTTCTGGGAATTGCCTCAGGAATGGGGTTCTCTGTTCAGCATCTGGACATTCTTCTCTGTTCCCATATTTAGTACGACTCAGCACACCTCTCACCGGGCCTGGGTCCTGATTCATCTTCCCAAAGACTAAACCTCCCATTTTCAGTGAGGGTAGACACGGGAAACAGTTGTTTTGTTTCCCAGGGTGGTGATAGGCATCTAGGAGTCCCAACAGTCCCTTGTGTCCCTCATCCCAGACTCCCACTTTACTCCAACCTCCCAGAGGAGCTGCTACCTCCAGCTCCTAGCTGCAGGGTGAATCAGCTGCTATCTTGTCACCATGTCCTCCTGTGGGTGCTTGGATTTCATTCTGGTGTGAATCGTGCTGATTTTAACTTCGTAAAACTTTGTCGCAGACATCGCCTGCGGTCATCTCCTCTCCCAGTCTCTTCATGTTTGTGTGGTTATACCTTTGTGTGTTCTTTCCCCATCAGTTTAGTTTAGCTAAGGTAAACATATGAATTCAATCTACCATGTTTTTTTTTTTTAATATTTTATTTATTTGACAGAGAGAAACACAGCCAGAGAGGGAACACAAGCAGGGGGAGTGAGAGAGGGAGAAGCAAGCTTCCCGCCGAGCAGGGAGCCCAATGTGGGGCTCGATCCCGGGTCTCCGGGATCGTGACCTGAGCCGAAGGCAGTTGCTTAACCAACTGAGCCACCCAGGTGCCCCTCAATCTACCATGTTTAACCAACGGTCCACTAATGATGAATTTTCAAGATGTTTTATTTTAGGTCTAGGTGAGTATCAGTTCATGACTAGAGGCCCCATAAGGTGATTGCTCTGAATCAGTATTACCCGAATGTCTATTGGCTGGCCTTAGTTCCTTATGGTACAGTACGCCAAAGTTCTTAACGTGTTCCCTTGGCATGAGCATGTCAAATGATTCTGCTACTAAGTTCTTCACTAGCCCAGTGTTTTCTAAAGTGTGGCTGACACACCTCCAAGGGCTTAAGCATCAGATGAAAGAGCACTTCAAAATTGTAACTGTAATAGTTTTGTATTTTATTGTGTGTGTGTGTGTGTGTATATATATATATAAATGTAACTAGTATATCAGGCCCATATTTTGCTAAGAATGAATAAAAGTAAAACAGTGAATCAATTTAAAGAAAAGTGTTGAGCGGCACCTGAGTAGCTCAGTCAATTAAGCATGTGACTCTTGATCTCAGGGTAGTGAGTTTGAGCCCACCATGGGGCATGGAGCCTACTTGAAAGAAAAAAAGAAAGAGGGAAGGAGGGAGGGAGGGAGGGGAAGAAAGAAAGAATGGAGAGAAGGAAGGACTGAGGGAAAGGAGGGAAGGAAGGAAGGAAGGAAGGAAGGAAGGAAGGAAGGAAGGAAGGAAGGAAGGAAGGAGAAAACTGTTGAATAAATACAAGTATAGGTGCTCTTTAGGAATGGTAAGCACTATGACAATCACTGAAATTGGTAAACACCCTGAGGTACAACTAGCTAGTGCTACATGATCCAGAAAGAGACTTAAGCATATCTCTTTCCAAAATAACCCTGGATGTATGCTCCTCTCCTACTGCTGGTCCGCAAACTGGAAAGGAAACTAAGGATTGCCTAGTGGTAGGCTTCCTCACCTAAATCAGTCTGTTTCTGTGGAATGAGTGTAAAAATACTTCTGCACTGGTGGAAGTTAGCAGATTCTGAATTGCAACAGGCTCTCTGCAGAGGATCTGAGCTGGAATAGCAAAGTAGACCTTCTACAAACTGCCTCCCTCTTAGGGTTGCATTTCTGCTGCCAGGGACCTCCCTGCCTCTGCACCTTGCTCCCGCCACCCTGAGCTGCAAGGTGAGCACGTGGGAGGGGTTGGTAATTGACAGTTATCTGGTGTGTTTAGTTCTTAGCCTCAGGGAAGGCAACTGGCTCCTTGCATGTCTTACAACTGCCCCTGGCATGTCTCCAGCCCAGCAAAGGCACAGCCAGTTGGGAAGCATGTGGTATCAAAGGTCTCTCCTGGCTCCTAGGGCTTGTCCCCCTTATTAGATGGAGCTCTGGAAAGCTTCCCAGAAAGTGACCCAGAAGTGCAACCTTCCAGATCTCCCCAAAGGGATAGAAAAGGGAACTAATATTTATTGAGGACCATTTTATTGTATTGTATTGTATTGTATTTATTTTTATTTATTTATTTATTTTTAAAGATTTTTATTTATTTGAAAGAGAGAATGAGAGAGAGCGCACATGAGATGAGGGAGAGTCAGAGGGAGAAGCAGACTCCCTGCTGAGCAGGGAGCCCTGTGGGGGACTTGATCCTGAGACTCCAGGATTATGACCTGAGCTGAAGGCAGTCGCTTAACCAACTGAGCCACCCAGGCGCCATTTATATATATATATTTTAAGATTTTTATTTATTTATTTGACAGAGAGAGAGAGAGTACAAGCAGGGGGAGCAGCTGGCAGAGGGAGAGGGGTAAGGGGAAGCAGGTATTTATTTGTCAGAAAGAGAGCAGAAGCACACAAGCAGAGGGAGGAGCAGGCGGAGGGAGAAGCAGGTTCCCGACTGACCAGGGAGCCCAATAAGGGACTCCATCCCAAGACCCCAGGATCATGACCTAAGCCCAAGGCAGACACTAAACCACTGAGCCAACTAGGCGTCCCTTGAACACCATTTATTATGTCCAGAGCTTTGCGTTTAGACTTCACAACAATCTATGAAATGGCATTATCCCCATTCTACAGAGGCTCCGTGAGATCAATAACCTGTCCAAGTTCTCACAGTAAGTGGCAGCACCAGGAGTCAAACCCAGAGAGTAGTATGAGACTAAAGCCTTTTGCTTTAGCCATAGTTTGGGGAAAGACACTGATCAGAACGTCCCCTGGAGACACATACCTCCCTTGGTGACTGTCTGGACATTGCATGGCTGGATGTCTTTCCAACCTGTTAGAAAAAGAAAACTGAGGAAAGCCAGCATCTCCCAGGCATTGGCTGCCTTTCTGAATCCATGCAAGAGGCAGAAACGGTCAGGCAGCATGGCGAGCTAAGGGAGACAAAGGAACACCCACGTATTTTCTATCATAGACTAGAGACACTCTAAGAACCAGGAAACTGTTAGCCCCTCCTGTATGGACCTGTTTTAAAATCCAAGCCACCTTGCTGTTTACTCAGAAAAACAGCTCCAGGTGTTATGGACAAATAGCCCCTGAAAAACAAAGGCCAGCCAGGTTGGGGATGATGCCCAATCAGTTGACCCCTTTAATCTCCCGGGAGTGTCCAGGGAGGTATTTAGATGCAAACTAAGAATGGGCGGGTCCATACCAGTACTTGGGCTCAGAAGGGAAACCATGGAGGTGCAAATTAACTCAGTCAGGTCAGCTCTGGGGTGCGGGTTTCCCCCTATACAATGTGAATGTAAATTAACTCAGATAGCTACGTGACCCAGGACAGCTTGTGATTTGGGGGGGGTCACCCTATAAAAGGTAGCCTGTAAAGCTGGGTGGGGTCCTTCTCTCTCACCTAAGAAGTGACCCTGGCTTGGGCCAGTAAAATTCTTTTTTTTTTTTAAAAGATTTTATTTATTTGACAGAGAGAAACACAGCCAGGGACGGAACACAAGCAGGGGGAGTGAGAGAGGGAGAAGCAGGCTTCCTGCCAAGCAGGGAGCCCGATGTGTGACTTGATCCCGGGTCTCCGGGATCATACCTGAACCGAAGGCAGGCGCTTAACCAACTGAGCCGCCCAGGCGCCGCTCGGGCTAGTAAAATTCTGATGCTTGGAGCGAAATAAAGCTTTGCTTGACCTTTGCTTTTGTATCAGCCGCGTTTCTTTGACCATGGACCCTATTACCTCCCAGGACAGCCCAGGCCAGTAAATATCACTGACTATAATACTAAGTAATAAGGTGTTCCTCTTTTTTTTTTAAAATTACATTTATTTTTTAAACATTTTTTAAAGGATTTTATTTATTTCTTTGAGACAGATAGTATGAACAGGGGGCAAGGCAGAGGGAGAGGGAGAAGCAGACTCCCTGCTGAGCCAGGAGCCAGATGTGGGGCTCCATCCCAGGATTCTGGGATCCTAACCTGAACCGAAGGGAGACATTTATTGACTGAGCCTCCCCGGTGCCCCAAGGTGTCTCTCTTTTTTAAAAAAAGAAAAAAAGAATCAAAACACCGCCCCCCCCCTCCACCCCGCAAGAAAAAAACAACCAAAACAAAGTTGGATGAGGCCGGCACTGCATGCAGGCCCTGGAGCAGCCCTCGCCTGAGGAAGAGGTTAGGCTAGCCCTCAGTGCCGGGCCAAGAATAATCCTGTGAACCAGTAATAGTCCACAATAAATGACAAGCTGTCAGAGCGGAGACCACAAACCCAGCTCTCTCCTCCGCTCATTTCCTGAGATAAGGACATGGCTTATTGAGCCAGGGCCCTGTGCCAAGTCCTTCTGTACTCATTAAAACTATTAGATGGATTCTGTTATTTGTTTTCTCCCTCGCAGCTACATAAGGCAGACAGGAGTTAAGCGACTTGCTCAGAAACCTATGGGCAGTAAGAGCAGAGTCAGGGTTGGAACCCAAGTCTGTCTGGCTCCCAAAGCAGAGGTTCCCACTGAGACCGTCTTTCTGAAGGATCATGAGTTGATGCAGCCTGAGAGAGCGGTGTAGACGGAGGCCCTGCTGTCTGTGCATCCGTTTCCTGGAAGAGATGAGAACATGTCTCTCTGTGTGGCAGGGGCAGGAGGGAGATGTCTGTGGCCGGGACACCATGGCCAGGACAGAGAGACACACAGGAGGAGGCCGCTTGGGCTGTGTGTTCCCCGCCCCCTCCACCCTCAGGTCTTAGCACAGTGGCCCCAAACAGGCTGGCGGGAGCTGCCCCAAATAATCACTTTGCCCCTCAGTACATTCCTGCTGCTCACATCAGTGAGGGAGCAGCCTCTAGGCAGCCATGCCTCATGGAAACCTCATCCATTTTCTGCTTCGTTAGGTCTGTGAGAGTCCGCGGCTCTAGAGAGAGTCCTCTTCAGGAAGGCCTAGCAATGTCCCTGGGCGCCTGCTGGGAGGAACTCTCCACCGTTTCTGCTGCTAGAGGGGTTAGCGGCTCCTGGTCTCCACACTGGAGCCGGCCTCGCGCCTCTTGGACCGCAGGCCTCTGAAGCCCGGGGCCAGTGTGCCTGGCCACGTGACTGTGGGCAAGGGCCTTCACCTCCCTCGGACTCAGCTCCTGTTTCTAAAACGAACATAATGATGTTCCCTACTCTTGAGGCAGTTGTAAGGATAAAATCAGAGAGTGCTCCTAAAGGGCTTGGTAGGAGAGTCAGGGACCTATTAAATGTTCAGTAAACATGGGAGTGATTATTCCAGCAATTCTTACAAAGCCTGGACCCATGATGTTCCAGCTCCTGGCACTAAGAAGCCCCCTTCAGTGATCACAAGGAATTTCAAAATAGCTCAGATCCTTGGTTGGCCCTTTGGCAAAGTGGGATTGGGGATCACAGGGAAGACCACAGCCGCACAAAGTGAGAATCCTTCCTCTGAAGCCCACCTTAGCCACAGAGTTAGGGCATATCTTTTTTTTTTTTTTTAAGATTTTAATTTATTTATTTGACAGAGAGAAACACAGCAGGGGGAGTGAGAGAGGGAGAAGCGGGAAGCTACCGCCTAAGGACAGAGCCACCCATGCGTCCAGGGCATATCTTTTTATACGTCTCCCCCCGCACCCCCTTCCCAATTCCCTTGAGATGTTTTCTCTGCTTCTTTATTATGTGTATTAACAGCCTGTAGACCAAAATCTGGTTCCCCACACCATCCTATATACTCAGGCCAAATGAGGTTCTTGATTCTGCATCACAAAAACCCAAAGAACAAATTGTGCAAAGACAGACAGGGAGACTCTGAGACTGGGAGGAAAAGGGAGTGCTCTGAGGATCAGGGGAGGCTGTGAACACTGGCCTGGGACTGCATACAGACAACCAGATTTCAGAGCGGCTCCTCTCCCCTACCAGGAGTCCTGTGGTCAGAAGCAGAGACGTGCATCTCTCTGAGCTGAGAAGAGAAGTGTGAGGAACCAGAATCACTTCCCCTTGGCATTCTGATTTCTTTTTCTCCTGGAAACAGAACCTCTCTGAAGACATCTCCCCAACCCTTGGGATTGTGGCAGCGAGGTCAGCTCCGTCCCTGCCCCTGGGTGCCCTGCCATCCCCTGTGCTCCTTCCTGCTCCATGAGGAGAGCTGACAAGGGGGGCAGGTCTGCCCATCCTCTCATTCTCACCAGGATAGAGGTTTGCACAGTCTCACCAGTAAAATGGGATGACTTCCCATCAATAACCCCCTTCGCTGGTTGAGAGTCTGCCAGCACCCCAACTGCCCCGGGAACCTTCTGTGGGGTAAGGGATGGCGAGGAACTGGGACCATTGCCTAATCCATTGCACTCTGTCTCCTATGCTGCTGCTACCCCCTCTGCCAGGAAGAGCAAAGTCTAAAGCCAACTAACATGTTGTGGAATTTTCAACTTTCACCCATTGCCCTGAAGAGGGTCTAACACCAGAGCTCCACTACCCGCCTTCAGGGATCGTGGAGAGTGGGAGAGGGCTTCCCAGCCTGCCCCCCTCTCAGGACCAAAGAACTGATGGTTTTTTTGGTTTTTTTTGTTTTTTTGTTTTTTTGTTTTAAAGATTTTATCTATTTGACAGAGAGAAACACAGCCAGAGAGGGAACACAAGCAGGGGGAGTGAGAGAGGGATAAGCAGGCCTCTCGCTTAGCAGGGAGCCCGATGTGGGACTCGATCCCGGGTCTCCGGGATCATGACCTGAGCCGAAGGCAGTCGCCCAACCAACTGAGCCACCCAGGCGCCCCGAACTGATGGGTTTAAAGGGCAGCCCAGCCCGGTTAGCTCCTTAGGCTGTTGTTCCGAGGGACAACACGGAGGTGTGGTCGGCCTGCAGGCAGCGGCAGTCAGCCTTCCTGGTGTCTACAAGGGAGTTCTGCCCAGAGTGCTGGTTCTGGATTGTTGCCCAAGGCGGGAAGCTGCGGCCCCTCCCCTCCCAGTTACCATGGAGATGCTGGCACAACCTGTGCCCATCTGTGGCTGATGGAGAAGGAGGAGAAATGTGGTTGCTTTGGAACAAGCGAGCTGAGACTCAGGGGAGGGTCTGTGAGGTCATGAGCCTGCTGCCTAAGGGGCCTGGAGAGGAGGCTGAGGCTGGGGTGGCCCCAGGCCAACCCTGCAGCCTAAATGGCGGGGGTGTGGCCTCCTGCACAGCCAGGCCGAGTGCACACTGCCAAGCTGCCAGACTCAAAGGCTGTTGGAAGAGGCTCTGGTACAGTGGAAAAACCCCAGGATTCGGAGACTAGAGTGAGAACCACACCCACAATGCCAGGACAGAGCCCAGGCCGGTTAAGAGGACCACATGTCTGGTGCAGAGGTTCCAGCGCCTTAGTCACCACCATGGGAGCCAAGAGCACTTCCTTCCCCTTCACTGAGCCCTGAGCCCTCAGTCCCCACAATGAATGCTTGCCCTGTGGGCCAGAAGAGGTAGCCAAGAGGGCCTGCAGTGTAAACAGTGCAAGGGCAGGCCTGAGGGGCTGCTCTCCCTCTGATTCAGTGGCTAAAGAAGGGCCAAGGCTAGGAGGGCCGCCCCTCGGCTTTCATCCCTTCTGTGGCTAAAACTGGAGGATGAGCTCAGTTGGAATGTCCTCTGACAGGGCCTGAGATGGCAAGTGTGTTTGTACAAAGGGCAGAGCTTGGCCCTGCACACATGCGCACTGGGCAAGCTAACCGAGGGCCAGGGGGAAGGAGGCGGATTAGATAAGGCCCTGGAGCAGCCCTGTGGACAGATGAGCCACCCGAACCTTTCTGCAGCCCTGTCACATTTGCGCACTGGGCAAGCTAACGGAGGGCCAGGGGGAAGGAGGCGGATTAGATAAGGCCCTGGAGCAGCCCTGTGGACAGATGAGCCACCCGAACCTTTCTGCAGCCCTGTCACATTTGCCCTTTGAGATCCCAGGAGCCAAGGGCTGGCTAAGTGCTTTCCAGGCCGGCCGTGAAGCACCGCGGGAAAGGCAGAGGGGCACAGGGGTAGAGGGGGCCCGGGGAAGGAAAGCTAGTCTGGGAGTGTGCAATCCATCTGGCTGCTCTCCAACTGTTCAGCCTGGGGCAAATCCATTTTTTGAGGTTTCTGCAGTCTCACCAGTCAAATGGAGGTAAAAAATTCCTGCTCTGCTTTCTTCTGGCTGAAGTGAGAACAGCACTGGATAGGACAGCCACCCTAGTCTATGTGCAAGTGGGGGACCCAGGGAGCTTTGTGTAACTGCAGGGGAAGCCTTCTTGTCTGCACCAGACCCAGCGCAGCCTGAGATCTTTGCTGGGGTGCCTAGGAAGCTCTCCTTTACTTCTCTTAACAGAATCTCTTGCTCCCAGGGAGCCAGAGCCCCTTCTAATACCCTAAAAATATGACCCCTTTCAATCCAGGATCCTCTGAACAGGCTCAAAGTACAGGGAGAACAAAATCCCAGGGCCCACAGGAGGGGGCTCTGCCAGTCAGCAGCTGCACGAATAAGAAGACCTCCATTCCTTGCCCGCACCATAGCCCCAGGAAATTACAAATAGACTAGTCTGGTTTTATTCACAATTATAATTGCTTTGATCCTCTTGGAATTTTATAAGAAATTAGTCTTTTTTGAGGTAGGGCTTGGAATGTAATTCCTCATTTGGTAAGGTTTCAAAAATTCCTTAAAGGAGTAAAGAGAGGGCATCTGGGTGGCTCAGTGGGTTAAGCCTCTGCCTTCAGCTCAGGTCATGATCTCAGGGTCCTGGGATGGAGGCCCGCATGGGGCTCTCTGCTCAGCGGGGAGCCTGCTTCCTCCTGTCTCTCTGCCTGCCTCTCTGCCTACTTGTGATCTCTCTTTCTGTGTGTCAAATAAATAAAATCTTAAAAAAAAAAAAAAAAAAGAAAAGAAAGAGAGATGGGTTCCTGTTATGAGTAATTTGGTTCCAAAGCCCAGTGAGACTTTTCATTAACATATTTGACACCCAACCAGTGCCTTGGGAATTTTTGATCCAGTTTTGGAGCTAATATTTGGGACAAGAGAATGCTAGGCATGGGATTCTTGCTGCCATGGGTGCAGCCAGGCCCCTTGAATGTCTCCCTCCTGCTCAGGAGCAGCCCACACCACTTCCCAGAATGGAGGACAGCTTTGCCTCTGAGTTGTGAACAATCCTAAAGATGAAAGTATGCCCAGAGGCTTAGTTCACAAATTTGGATCCTACCTGGGTGTTAGAACTGGCCAAGATCCTCTGATGTTTAGTCAAGGATGTTGAGGTTACAGAAGGAATATGACTGCCACAATGTCGCTCAGAGGTCCATGACCCTGAGCTGCAGCAAGAACCCAGGTGTCGG
Source organism: Spilogale gracilis (assembly GCA_004023965.1). Lineage (NCBI taxonomy): Eukaryota > Metazoa > Chordata > Mammalia > Carnivora > Mephitidae > Spilogale > Spilogale gracilis. The sequence continues at coordinate 66,976 of PITA01011051.1, forward strand.
GGCGCCTGGGTGTCTCAGTTTGTTTAAGCGACTGCTTTCGGCTCAGGTCATGGTCCCGGAGACCCGGGATCGAGTCCCACATCGGGCTCCCTGCTCGGCAGGAAGCCTGCTTCTCCTTCTCTCACTCCCTCTGCTTGTGTTCCCTCCCTGGCTGTGTTTCTCTCTGTCAAATAAATAAAATCTTAAAAAAAAAAAAAAAAAAAAAAGAACCCAGGTCTCCTGACCCTCAGGTTAGTGTCACCTCTCCTCCAGGCTGCCCATACATCTTTGCTAAGCTATGACCATCACTGTCCTTGCTACCCAAGATGTCAGAGGGGAAGGCTGTCACAGCTTCCCACAGTGCTCCCCTTTGGGGATTAGATAAGGGACATTTTATATGCTGGGGATTGTCTAGTTTAGAAAGGCATTGGGGGCACCTGAGTGGCACAGTTGGTTAAGCGACTGCTTTCGGCTCAGGCCATGATCCTGGAGACCCGGGATCGAGTCCCACATCGGGCTCCCTGCTCGGCGGGAGGCCTGCTTCTCCCTCTCTCAGTCCCTCTGCTTGTGTTCCCTCTCTCACTGTGTTTCTCTCTGTCAAATAAATAAATAAAATATTAAAAAAAAAAGTTTCTAGAAAGGCATTGGGACTCCCTCTGTGGCACTGATTTTGGGGGCCCTCATTTTGGAAGCCACTTATATTCTGGTGACCGTCTTTGCGTTGGAACATGTGAATGTGGTGGAAAGCATGAGGCCTCACTCTCCGCCAGGGTAAGATGGAGAGGAAAGGGCACAGGTCTTATTTCTTTTCCTAGGGTAGAAGGTGCTTTAGTCCATTCCAGGATGCTGTAACAAAATACCACAGATTGGGTGGCTTATCAACAACAGAAACATTTTTCACAGTTCTGGAAGTCTAGGAAGTCCAAGACCCAGGCTCTAGCAGGTGTCTGGTGAGTGCCCACTTCCAAGGTCATAGACAGCTGTCTTTTCACTGTGTCTTCACATGATAGAAAGGGCAAGGGAGCCCCTCTTTTGTAAGGGCACTAATCCTGTTCATGAAGTCTTCACCCTTGTGATCTAATCACTTCCTGACGGTTCCACCTCCCAATACTGTCCCATTAGGGATTAGGTTTCAACATATGAGTAAGGGGAGTGGGGGGTGGGGGCACAAAAAGTTTCAGTCTATAGAAAAAAGAACCCACAGCTTCTTTTTTTCTTTCTTTTTTTTTTTTAAGATTTTTATTTATTTATGATAGAGACAGTGAGAGAGGGAACACAAGCACAGGGGAGCTAGAGAGGGAGAAGCGGGCTCCCCACAGAGCAGGGAGCCTGATGTGGGGCTTGATACCAGGACCCCGGGATCATGACCTGAGCCAAAGGCAGACGCTTAACAACTAAGCCACCCAGGTGCCCCAAGAACCCACAGTTTCCTTCTTTCTTTCTTTTTTTTTTTTTTTTAAGATTTTATTTATTTGACAGAGAGAAACACAGCCAGAGAGAGAACACAAGCAGGGAGAGTGAGAGAAGGAGAAGCAGGCTTCCTGCCGAGCAGGGAGCCCGATGTGGGGCTCAATCCTGGGTCTCTGGGATCATGACCTGAGCCAAAGGCAGTCGCTTAACCAACTGAG